>WYDI02023269.1:54270-75128 GCA_009867235.2 Psittacus erithacus | reverse complement strand
CTCCAGGCTGAACAGCCCCAACTTTCTCAGCTTATCTTCATACAGGAGGTGCTCCAGTCCCCTGATCATCCTCGTGGTCTACTCTGGACTTGTTCCAACAGCTCCATGTCCTTCCTGTTGTCTTTCACATCTGTTGCCAGATTCAATTCTAACTGGGCCTTAGCTTTCCTGACCTGGTCCCTAGCTTCCTGGACAACATCCCTGTATTCTTCCCAGGCTGCCTGTCCTCACTTCAAATTTTCTAAGCTTCTTTTTTCCCCTCTAAGTAGCTACTCACCTCTCCATCTGCCTGGACCGTCTTTCCTAAAGAGCCTGTAACCTTCCATTCCAACACTCCAGTTATAGGAGCCATTCCACCATGTTTCTGTGATGCTAACGATATATCCCCGTAGACATGCACACATCTCTTAATTCCTCGTTTATGCCCTGTACTATGGGTGTTTGTATGGAGGCATCCGAGCCTGGGGAGACAGGGAGAAAGCAGGAGGGATTTGCCTGCATACAGCATCCCTAACTTGTTTTCCACCATCTCAGTGTTTAGGTGATGTGGTATTTATCAACACTACTTCAGCCAAAGGGACTGATAAAAGGAAAATAAAAACATAATTCATGAATCAGAGCTAGCCTACAACCAGCCTGCACAAACATATGTCAAGAGCTGTGTGGCGAGGGGAGCACAGACCAGCTCCTCAAGCAGAATGGCTTCTGCACCTACCAGAAAGCAAAGGACATATCAGAGTTCCCCTAAATGGAAATGATAGATGGCATATTATGCCTCAATGTAAGGACTGTTCAGATCCATTCTCACCTCACCATCAGTCTTTACCAGAAGAAAAAAAAAGTCTGTTCTTGGCTTTGAAAGGGATAATTGCGCCAGATTTCATTACAGTCCTTCTGTGGCAGCTTCCTTTGAAGCTCAGCAAATAAACACTGTCTACAGGGACTCTGTCTAAACTCTTTACACACATTTGTTCCAAATGAAAATGTGAGCTGGCAGCAAGCCAGGCTTCCCCCATCTTCTTTCTTCTTGCTCTCTGACCCCCAGGAGATGCCACGGATGTGTACATACTGCACATGGGCTTTTCCTCCTGGAATTTTGACCATCTCAGGAGCTGAGCTACTGCTAGAGAGAGAGCCTAGGCCTTCAGCTAATGTCAGGATGGTTTCACATCTTACAGCTACTATATTTATTCAAAATTTACCTTTCCTTTTCTAATTGCATGTCAGTATAAGCCCATACGTTCCACTGTGTGTGTACGTTGCCTTCAGAGGCAATTCGCACAGCTTCTGTTTCCTGTCATCTGCTTTACCTGTAGAGCCAGGCATAAATTCCTGACACAGGTCCACTCGATTAATGCGGAAGAGTCACTGAACAGGCAGAGGGAGGAAAAGCAGGCCATCAATAAAAATAATAACAACTCAGAAGAACTTTTTATGCCCTCTGCAAGTCAGTGACATTGTTCTTTTGGATGTCAGACAAAAACGTGTTACCATTTACAAGATAAGCTTGGAGAACAGCTGAAAATCAAACAGAAATTTCTCAACTATCTTCTTGTCAGCTAAAAGCATCACCGAGACCATTGTTACCAGCATATCTAGTAAGCTTGCTGCATGCAGATAGCACTTGATTTATTTCACAAGGCTCCTGATAAACGCAGTGATCATCTGAATTGCTGTTAGCCTGAAACATGCTACAGAAGCATGGGGAGTACTCAGGAAACAAAAACTCAGGGAAATATGTGTGAAATGTAATCCTGTTACCATTTGCCACATACTGAACACATGTGTCATCAGTGCAGGAAATGAATAAGCTATAGATCAGGAATATGCCCTGGACCTAGGAGAATGTACATGAATTTTCATTGAGCCAACCTCATAATCTAGACAAGCTTTCGCAATGTGTAGACACTGCTCTCCTTATCCTGGCAATACCGCCCACATTTTTTTCCTTCCTTCATGTTTGTTATTGTGCTTAATTGGCCAAAATGATTGACATGTTTCTGCTTCAGTACAAACTCTCCCGGGACGAGGGTTGGGGCTTGAGAAGGGGATTAGAAATATACCTTACCTGATGTTAATGGGTTCCTGCCTAGTACAAAGCAAGCAAAGATGAAAACAATAATACTGCATTTTTTCAATGTAATCATTCACGTTTCTTCAATCCCCCAAATTAGGTTTGTTCTTTATATTTCCATTTTCTGTGTGGCATTAAATCATCAGCACATCAGTTTGCTGTGATGCAGTTGATTCATTACTTTAATGGAGGACTTCTTTTTCCTCCGCTCATATCTAGGAAACCATTTTTACATTAAATTGTTAGTTTCTGAAGATGCCACTGACACAAGCATGTGGAGCACAAAGCACAAAGCAGATGGGGTTGTCACCTGTGAAGAGGCTGAGAATAAGTTTTATTTCCCTCAAGTAATCTCTGTCTGTATGCTGCTATTATGAAAACGTCCATTTTCTGGCTCAAAGCTTAAGCCAAAGGAGCCTGCTGCCAAGTGATTACCTGCCTGTTCTGGCATTCACTACTTGCTTTCTGTCTCACAGCCATACATTCCTGGAGATGGGAGAGAAAGTTCACAGGTTGGGATTATCCAGGTGTGGCTGACAAAACCAACACTGTGGTGACTCTTCATATCATCGTTATTTCTCCTTAGCAATTAGAGGGGCACCACTATGAATTCTTAAAGGAAAAATTCCAACAGCACTACATGCTATAGTTGCAGCACTAAATGTGCAGATGGTAAAAGTCATCCTCCAGCTGAGGGTGGATGAACTACTTGACTCCATAGAGCTTGAAACATAGAACTTAAAGCAACCAAAGGTACCTGTATCTGCTACAATCATCTGTAAAACCACTGTCCTGGTACTGCTAATGTTTCCTGCATGCACTACAGGTGTATACAGGTCTACGTGCATGGAGGTGAGGGTCTGCTGTTTATACAGCTGCCATAAATCTTCTGAAATCACTCAGTGACCGCAAGATAGATGCTTTTCCATGATTTTGTGAATCTTTCTCTCGTGTTTGAAACTCAAGTGGAATTCTCTTTGGCTGTCTTGAGTCTGCACACATCACGTGCCGAGCAGCAGGGTGCTCAGGGAAGTTGGAGTTTGTTTCTGTTTGATGACATACAGCACTTTCCTGGCACGGAAACATCAAAACACTCAGAAAGGAGTTTGAAGTCTTCAGTCTGTATTTTTTTTCTGAGGTCCAGAGTGGCAAAATCACCTACAAGGCAGGGCTCTGCCCCGCAGTCTCTCCCCTTGGTCTTTCCTCTGGCTGTCACAGAGCTCTCAGACAATAATCAGAGCCCCCACTTACCTCACCCTTCAGTCCAGACACCCAGCTACAGATAAGAGCTTTGACCTTTGTGTTCATAGCCTGAGGTGGCTATATAGTAATAACAGCTCTTCAGAGAAGGTAAACTGTAGGCAGGGTGATCCCTGCCCCTCCTCATTGGTGAGCTGCAGCCTGAGAGCTCTGTGACATGAGCATCATCCCTCCTAAAGGAAGAAGATTTGGCTGAAGAAATCCAGATTGCCCCCTTCCCTTGGTTGTAGTTTTATTTGCTGATTATTTTCCTGCGCTATCATGAAAATTGGTCACGGATCCTACATTATTAAGACAGAACTGTTAGGGCAGCCAGACATTTAATCTGACTCAGGATGGCATATATTTGCACTGTCTTCTGTTTAAACTGTGCTTTGTCATTTGTGATGAATAGCTCTAATGGCCCACTTTCAAATTTGCAGATCAACGGTACTGTTGGGTTTTGGTGTTCCAGAAAGGTAGAGTAAGGATTATTGAGGCTTTAGAGAGTTAAAGAGGAGATTAGGTGTAACCCACATTGAAAGTATAGTAAAGAAAGCAGAAACAAAACAAAACACCAAACAAAAAACCCGTGAAGCCTTAAAGCAAACTGCCTGGGGAAAAAAGAAGTTGGATTTTTTCTCCAGTTTGTGATATATGAAGGCTTACAAAGAATACATTTTAAGCTTATAAATTTTACTCCTCATTGGCAGCAAAGCTAGAAACTCTCCAGGAAACTTCTGTGGCCCAGACTGTGCAAAATACTCCAATGAACGTTACTAAGAGACCTCACAGTACTTGATCAATTTAAAACTTGCTTCTTGTGACTGAGCTTTTGTGTCACTTGATATGTCACACCTGATACCCATTTCTTTTTGCTGTGGTCCGTATATTAACGTTCAAGTTGCAAGCAGAGGGAATAGAGGTAGAGATGAATGCGAACAGCCAGGAGTCCCAACCTTTGAAACGACCCTCCCAAGAGCTTTAAGTGAAAACATATGTAGATTCTAAAAAAAAAAGTAAATAAATCATTCGCATTTGTTCTAGAATTCTTACCCTTTTAATTCAGCTTTGCTTCTAGCCAAGAAACTGTCTGCATTCTTAGTCTAAACACATCCCCCTTGTCTTTAGTTTTTCATAATTAAACACACTTTCCATAGTGCGCAATCCAACTGGGGCAGGTCTCGATGACTGCCTTTCCATGCTGTTATAAATCGAGGCCCTCGCTGCAGAAAGAGGGAAGAAATCTCTGAGTATGCCCAAGTAAAACATGAAACAAAACAAGACCCAAAACAGATTTCAATGTCTCCACAGTTTGTCTACGCCTTCTCTGACTCCACAGCACTTGGCTGAAACAATAAACAAGCGCAGGCACATCTAGTTTATTCACTGCAGCCCTGCACGTGCCTGGAGGAGGTGCGTTATGTGAAGGCTGTGAGTAGCCCCTCTGTCTCTCTGCATTTTGAGATCAGTGGAACTGCTTCCAGAACTTCCCAAAGCAAGAACTGTGGTTTGCGGATTTACCCTCAGTTCTTCCCGGGTGATGCCAACAATAATGCAGCTTCCTTCTACATTTTACTGGCAATCTGCATATATCAGAGTTTCACAGTAGTCTGTGTCAGAGATGTCCAAATAAACAAGGCATTTCCTATAACTCAGGAACAGCTGAAAAATGACCCTTGTACGCTGAGGTTAAGGGAGAATAGAATGAGAAACGTTCATTTGTTTGCTGTAAAGAATTGACTTTGCTCATTGACCATGATTTGAATCTGAATGGAGTTCTGGTTAAGCTTTGCAAAAGTTGTGCAGCAGAGACTCTTAAAAGCTTGCCACTTGCTAATGGTAGCTGCTATTTGCAGTTAGACAACTGGAGTGTCTGCAGTATTCAAGGAATTATCTGTAGGAAGTACAGAAAGTCCAAATGATACCGACAACCCTGAGACAGCTGTATCTGCTTATTTTAGGTAAAACTGAGAAGCTTGCAAAGACCACTATTTTCAGTGCTTCTTTACTTCTGGTCATCTAAACACAGAGGCTCCAAAATAGAGATTGGCACTGTAAACATAAAGGGAGGTTTGTGGCATTTCAGGTTTGACTGAAAGCAGGATCAATTCTGTCATAAATCTTCTCACAGAAATCTCAGGAGAATTGAGTATCTATAACAATTTTAAGTCTCTCTAGTTCAAAAAGGACCCTCATCTTGAAGCTACTTATCTTCAGTTGAACAGATTCTCTCTATTGCTTTTAGAACCACTTACTAGTTAGTTCCCTCTTTTTAAACGCAATTTCTTTGCTGACACAGAAGATGGTCTTGTGAAACAATGTGAGTGAAGAGGTCTAGGACCCATTCCCAAACAGTCACTCACTTCAGATGCTCCTTTTTCAAAATCATTAAATGTACACATTGTAGCTCACAAATCCCCTGAGGAAAACAATGCCAGTCGATGCTCAGTAACTAGAGCCTACTAGGAAAATAAACCGTGTACTTCAAGGAGCATGACACAAGGAACCAGAGGCTCTTCTCAGGAGAGACACAGGAGGAACAGATTCAAACTTAGCCAAAGCCTGCTTCTTCAACTCTTTCACTTACTCAGGACAACCACAAAAGCATGTCTTCATGTATATTTGCTGTGTGCTTTGAAAGCGCTTCCTAACCCCTGTACATGACTGAAGAATCCTGCGACCAATGTGACACTCACTGAACCATCTAAGTGTCAATTACGTAAAATTAGACCACCATCCTTTTGAGATTATTCTATTATTCATTTCTTAATATAAGCTTTCTCTCATATTTATTTTCTTACTTTGATTCCTGGGTTTACACCTGCAGCTTTACAGAGATTAATTTTCCCACTGCCATTTCTCAGCTATTTGTCCTGTCCCGCCCTAACTTCACTATGATTTCGCCTTTCTGTTGCTCTGCTTCTATGAAACTTACACAGCATATTTCTAATACTTAACAGGCACACCTTTGGAGGGAAGGAATTTACCTTCTAAATCTTTGATTACTTTTATTCTTGCTTGCTTCTCATACGTCTCACGGTTTTCTTAGAAAAAAGACAAAGCATCCACAATGTACAGTTTGGTACACGGTGTAAAAACGTGGTATAATCAGAGATTAAATGACGCAATGTTTTAAATTGGATATTTTTTTAGCCAGAAAATTTACCATCCATCACAATGTCTATGAACAACTGAAGATGTTATGTTAGTCCTGTTAGCAACACTAACATTCAGCAAGGTAGAGGTCATCTCTCTCTCACACTTTTCAGACTTAAAACTATATTTGAGATACAGCTTATATTTGATGTCCCTGTTTGCATTGTGCTCTCAAAATTTTCAGCACAAACACGAGTTACAATAGGCGCCTTTCTCTATATGCAGCTCCTCTTTTTACCCGAACATGCTGCTAAGAAACCAAACAGCCACTCCTTGTCCCATGAAAGGGGAAAAGGCCGTTCAAGTAGCCCATGGTGTGTGAGAGCAAACACAAATGACTCACCAGCTGGTGTGGGTGTGCTGTGGCAGAGGGGATATAATCCCTCTTTGACACCAGGTGATGGATTGGAGAGAGCAGGCCTTTGTAGATCCCCAGGTCATTTTACAAACAAGCAGGGCAGTTTGCACCCCCACCTGTGTAAGCTAAGCATGCTTACACTGTAAGTGCGCTGAAAGCCAAGAGGCTTTTGCTTATATCCCAGCACAGATCTGGTTTCCTTTCACTAGTGTCTATTAAACTAAGCACAGCCTCCACTGCAGGAAGTCCCTAAACTGCTGAATGGCAGCAAAAGAAAGTGAATGCCAGAGGAAGGCATGTTCTGTTGTGCTCTCCTTCTCATGAGTTTTCATTAAGCTGGTCTAACATCAATGACAGGATACAGGGCAGGACCCAGTATGCCATGCTTACAACCTACTAATCAAAACTACATGAAGCAGGTGATGTGCTCAGCTAGAAAAGTCCCCTTGGCTACTGTAACTCCAGTTCTACCAGTGTAAGAAGAAAGAGAGTGAAAAATCAGATCCACTGATCAATATTTAAACTATTTTGCTTATCCAAAAAGACAATAAGGAAAAACATGGGTAACGAAAGGGTGGAGAACAAACAGAAACTTGGAACACATGGACATGAACAGAATATTTTCCAGTCCCTCTTTCTCTCTGTTGGTGATGGGTGTTCCCAGTTTTTGTTCTGATGTGCAAACAGAAAACTTACCATCTCCAGCTCCACAGTTGCCTCATGCTCTTTTCAGTATCCTGGTCCCATGAATGCTGAGCTGCTTCAGAACAAAACCTCCTGGTTCTTTCAGTGCGCCACTGGAGGGGACTAAAGGCGGCTCCTCAGAGGAAGGCAATGTCATGGGACGATTCTTAAAGACAGCGTTCAGGCCAGTATTAAAGAGTCCTTAAAGATGGAGACTGAGCACAACATTTGAGAAACTGGCTGATGACATTGATGTTCAGTATTTGCTTTCCAGCCCAGGAAGAACTGTGGAAAGATGAGTGAAAAATCAGAGAAATACAGCAGAATGATATATAGAGGGAAAAAAACCCAAAGAAACAAACCAAACAACGCCTCCAATAAACAAAATACAAAACAAGCAAGCAAAAAAACCCCACCAACATAAACCAGAAGAATGTCTCCGAAATCTGAATGGCTGCAAATGTGATCTCGTTAGAATGTAAAGGTATGATTCTGTCTTGCTTGGAAGGCAAACTAAAGAAAATCTCAAAGACTTTCAAAAGTTTCTTTCATTTCAAAAAATGACCAATAAATTCCAAAAGACCAAAACTGAGTTTTCTCTCCATTTCATTCCATTTGCTAACCATAGCTTGCTTTGCCCTTTCATTTACCTAAGCCTCGCCTTTACAAGCCCAATTTACTGGATTAACCTTGCTGCTCAGATAGCAAAGTTTAACTCCCAGATAAACGCCACAAGGGGATTTGTGTGAAAAATGACTTTCCTACCTCCAGAGCCTCCCCCAGCTCTGACTTAGTCATGGAGAGTCCATACTAGCTGACCCGAAGGCCACACTGGCTTGGTGCCTGGCTATAACTCACGTGTGTCTGAGCAGCGGCCAAAGGAATCTGTAAGAAAGCAAAGTGTATAGAAGCCTTTTCTCTCTGACCTGTGGGGCCCAAATACTGAAGCAAGTCTAGCAAACAGCAGTATGGCACACGTTCAAAGCGGTAAAGAAAATAAAATGGTCTCTTGCTGTGCCTGAGGACTGTTGTGGTAGCAATAATTTAGAGAATGAAGATCAGGAACTTTGCACCTACACAGAAATTCGCTGCTGTCAGGCTGTTTTGTGCATGCAAAAGGCCAAGCTGCTGAAATGAAGGTGCTATGAGTGACTGCAACCTGATTTGTGTCTTGATTATGCTAGAAACAGGGTTTAGTGTTTCACATGGTGAACTGCAATTGTTTTGCCTAGATCTGCTGTGAGTTCTGGGTGAATGGCAGACCAAAGCTGTAGCACAAGACAAAATAAAATAGGATAGGCATTGAAGAAATAGCTCTCACAAAGACTAGCAGCTGGAATGCACCAGTATGATGGTATATGAATTGCATTTTTCAGCAAGTGAAATATCCCTGAACGTCCTTGGGTACCAGCGTTCTTTTATGTCATGATGCAGCAGCTTACAGATGCTGGTCTCAAAAATGAGTATTTATTGGCCTTACTTACTCTGACTGCAGATGTTCTGATTAAGATGGCGTCTGTTTAAAACCACTACATTCTGGAATGGAGAGGAGGAACACCGACCTGTAGTTCTGCCCTACTCCAGCATTCAGGAGCCCTCAATAACACCTTCTCTTCCTCTCACCTTCCCCTTTCCTCAATCAATCACAGGACTGACTTAACACCATGAAAGCAGACAATTTCATTTTACAGTCTTTCTATATGTGTTCTGGTGCTGGAGCGTTTAGGACTTTCATTTCCAGGCACTGCGGGCGAGAAACACACTCCTTTAAAAATAAAGTGAGATTTTCAGGCAGTAATCTCTGTGCGGCAGCTATGGTTCTCAGAAAAAAACCTGTTCAGACTAAACTGCAAAGCCTGTGACTGCTCATAGAGTCCCTGTCTGCGTTGGACCTTACGCAACAGAGCCTCAGACTGGCTAAGACCCCATGACATTCCTGAATTTTAAGTGATATTATGATAAAGATATGATAGAATGTTTATCTCTTCAAGATAATCCTCTATGAGCACAGCTCCCTAGCTAAAGAAATCTGTATTTAAGAGCAATAGGAGCAGCCAGTAAATCTCCTGTATGCTAGCCGCTAACTGGCATCTTTCCAGGCTCTCTAACTTCATCGGTTAACAACAGAGCAATAAATGGGAGATATTTAAGATTATAATTTCTGCTAAAATCTGACCATGTGGGAGATGGTCCTATTTTTTTCTGTGATATATTCCTTTTATGTGAGAAAGTAAGATCCAGTTAGTGCTGGAACCTTCGCAAGACGAGTGTTCACTGGTGAGCAATTCATATTTGCAATATCTGCATGATATAAAAATACCATGAAAAATACACCTCCTTAAAAAGAGCAATTGCCAAATGCTGGTTTCCACATTGCCTTTGGGCCCAGCCACTTTATTTAGTTTTTGTAAATGTTATTTAGCATTTGGCCTGCGCTGCTGCCACAATTCCATTTGGCTGTCACGGCCACTTTAGGTGATGCCAGCCTGAGTCGTCCCATTGCAGCTATTCTGTTGAAGGTGTACCACATCCCATTTTGCAAGGGAGAACACAGCAGATGATAGCCTGATGCAAACTAAGGATTATCCTCGCGCAGGAAGCCAAGCAAAAACTCCTAAAAGAAACATTTCCTGATGCCAGCTGCAAAGCAATTGCAGCACAAAGGTTCTCTTGCCCTATGCAGAGAAAAAGGAAACAGTAGTTACATAAAGAGGAAGACATAGAACACCCTAATGGTCTAAACGACCCTTTTGTTTTTTTACTCTGAGCAGGTAAACCAGTACTTAAAACTAAAGAGGGATACAAGAGGCTGCTTCTGGTCAGGATGTTAACAGCAGCATCATCTGGCTGTGTAAAAGAGAAAGGCAGTGGGTAGAAAAATAGTGACTGATTGTTCTGATTTTAGGCTATCATTCATAAAATGTTCAGGTCTGGTCAAAGTTTTCCATCATCCAAATCTTTGCTAATGAGGGCTGGAAACTAGTGGCCAGATGGCTTGCTTTCATGCACATGGATTTCTCAGTGCCTCCCAGCGACAATCAGGGCAAGGGCTGGGGGAAAAGAAAAAGAATTACAGAGCCATACATTCATTTTTCTATTTGAGATTTAATTAGAATTGATGTGCACTACACATCAGTGATGTTTCTCTGGAATACTTGCCTTGACTGTGGGAGGAGAGTGCGCGTATTCTTGCATGGGACAGAGAGAACAACAGTGTCATTTGGTGATGGATGTTGCGTTTGAGTCAGATTATTGGATTAGTGGATTATGTTCAGCATCTTTTCCTTGATCATGCCCTTGTGGGACGAAGAGACAATAGGGGGAGAGAAAGAACAGTTTCAGATGGGAAATCCCCTTTGTAAGTTTCCTTCATGTTTAAGTTAGCTTTCCTCTTTTTTATTCTGAGTGGAACTGAAAGGACCAGGGCTGGAGAAAAATAAGCAAACCGCCGCCAAAACAAAGCTTTTCACAGACTCACTGAGCCACAGAACGGCTGAGGTTGCAAAGGACCTCTGGAGGTTGTCTGGTCCAACCTCCCTGCTCAAGTAAGGCCACCTTTAACTGGTTTCCCAGGACCATGTCCAGACATGGAGCTTCTGCGATTCTCCAGGGTAGGAGTCTTCACATCTTTGGGCAACCTCTGCCAGTGTTTGGTCACCCTCACAGGAAAAGTGTTTCCCTACATTCAGAAGGAACCTCCTATTTTTCAGTTTACACCCATCACCTCTGATCCTGTCACTGGGCACTGCTGGGAAGAGCCTGGCTCTGTCCTCTTTTCACCCTCCCCTTAGGTATGTGTACATATTGATGAGAGCTCCCTGAGCCTTCTGTTCTGGGGGCTGAACAGTCTCAGATCTCTCAGCCTTTCCTCATATGAAATGCTTTTATCTTTGTGGCCTTTTGCCGGACTCCCTCCAGTTTGTCCATGTCTCTCTTGTACTAGGGGCCCAGAACTCAGCACAGGATTCCAGATGTTGCCTCACCAGTGCTGACTAGAGGGGAAGGATCACATCCCTCGGTCTGATGCAATATGCCTGATGTAACTCTGGATACCAATAGATTTGTTCACTGCAAGGGCACTCTGCTGGCTCATGTTCAACTTGGTGTCCATCAGGACCCCCTTTCTGCAAAGCTGGAAATAGTTTGCCGTTCCAGAAATGTCAGCTACTGCTCAAAAGAGGGAGTTGTGTGGTCATGAATCTTTGTAAAATAGAGGTTGAACCACCATCCTTTGCAAAGAGGCCTTTAACCATTTTTCTTTCAATCTTGACCCTACTTTACTGTCATCCCATAAAAGGTTTTTCTCCTGTGTATTATTGCTGGTACAGAGCTGCAAATGGTCCCAAGTTTCATTGGCCACGAATATTAAAACACAGCCCACAGCACAATGAAGTGGGCAGGGGTCTCAGGGGGCTGAAACCTGTCCCACTGGGCTCAGATTCCTCGGAAAAACTCCAGCCTCACAGAATCGCTCCAGGAAGCACACTGGGCTGAGAAAACCTTCGGCGTGCCTCATGTCACATTTGGGATAATGGTGGGTTTCAGCCCTGCAGCTTGGCATCTCCCCATTTCTCTCTCTAAGGCTGACAATAGCCCCTCCACTCCACTTGCCTTCTGGGGATTAGAAGAAGGACCATGGCCTGGATTTCTCAGCAAGAAAGAGCTATGCTCACAGCTGCATCCAAGCTGTGCTCAGTGCTGTGCCACAGCTGGGCAGCCATGGCACAGTGCTGCTCAAATCTCGGCAGACTGAAATCCACCTTAATAGAAATGGCAAGAACTCACAGTTAGCTTGATTAAAATCTTAACTGTTGAGAATTAGAAGAGGAATTTGTCTGGCACTGTGACTGACTGGACATCCAGGAAGTGCCTCCAGGAAAGGCCAGGCTCCAGTATCTGATTGATGTGCAGATATTTGGGAAATGTGAGCATTCCAGCTGCGAGTAGTTTCAGCTAGTGCCTGTGCTGCCCTTATCAGCCGCATGACTATTTAAGTCATGAGAGAAGGCAGGAATGAGAAGGTTGTGCAGGAATGAAAAGGCTGTGCAGATACACACAAGCTCACACACATATACACATTCATATGTGCACATTGCTGTCCCATCTTGGTTTTGTTTTCCTTGTATACCCACCCATGTAAAGTACACAGTGCTATTGCTATACCAGCTCTCAGAGTTCACTGTTCAGCTACTGATGTTGAGGCTTTTGCCTGTTTTCCTTTAGAACGACTGAACAGATAAAGACAGGCTGAGAAGTCGAGCTGCCTCTTCCCAGAGTGCATATGTGTATGTGTGTGCGTGTGTGTGTTTTATGGTCAGCAACTTTCTGCAGTGTCTCTTGTTCGCTTTAGCGGCAGGCACCAGGCCAGGAAGACTGTCTGCCTCCAACCTAAAGAGCTTATAACTTTGTGAACTGATATTCTGGGGCTGAGGGAAGCGGACAGGCTGGCTGTGCAACTCAAAAGACCTCCACAGAAGCAAGGGGCAGCTCTGAGCACCTGCATATGCTATCCTGTGTGCCATACATGGAGGATTGATTATATTGGGGTTTTTACTGCATTAAAGCAATGTGACAACTTCACCAGGACAATATTAAGAACATTGGTGTGTTCCTTTGAAAGGCGGGAAGATTGAGTATGCCTTGGTTTCTCAGTTTTCGTTCTGTTGCCTGAAGAGCCTGAAGCAACCCTGCTGCCTGTTGCACCAATTCCCCAAATGCAGGTTTTAATTTATGATGCTGTCCACAGGTCTTGACAGCAGGGCTAGTAGACTGCATCACTAAATTAAACAATGGCCTGCTCCCTACCAGGCAAATTGATAAATATGGAAAAGGGCACAGAAGACTAAAAGTACATAGGAATCTTGCTGCTATTTCTTCCATCACAGGTAGGTCCCCTGTACAGCAATTTCATTTTAACCAAGCGCCCACTTTAGCTTGACTTCACACCTACCTCATTCACAATTACTGAATTCCTTTATCTTCACATATAATAAATATAGAAAAAGACATTTAAGAAGATGCTAAACGCCTGATCAAAGTAAAAAAAAAAGTAGGGGCATTTGAAGATAATGAATGCAGCCTGTCCTTATTTCACCCAGAGCTCCAGAAGATTGTATAGATCATTTATGGTATCAACTATTGCTGGGTAATGTGCTGCAATAAAAGAGAACACAAGATGCACTGAGTAGTGGCAATGGATTGATTTAATCAAAAAGTCTGAGCATTTACTCTGAATTTCATTCCCTTTGGCAATTTATAGAGATACCACAGGGCCTCCAGCCAGCTTGTCTCTATGTACTATGTGTATACAGCTGTGTCTGCCTCTTGGGTATCACATCTCTTAAACATCAGATGTCTGCCTACCTGTCTGCTCAGGACTGCTAAACCCAAGCACTTCAAAGTAATTTGTGGACTCTTTGGCTCATCCACTTCCCAAGAGGCAACCAAGACATCAGGTTAAAAATCACAAGGGTTTTAAATCATGTTTTTACTCAGCCTTCTACCTCTAGCCAAGAAGGGTGCATCTGTGTCATAGTTTTAGGCTGTTCTCTGAGACTTTGCTTAGAGAAAAAAGGAAAGTGAGCTGAATTTCCCACTCAATTGTCTGCTTCCCACAGCTGGAGCCTAAGGAGACCTCCAAAAATGATGGGAAGTCTGGTAAGTTGTGCTGCATGCTTCCAGATCTGCAGCGCTGAAAGAAGCCCTGAGATGGCCAATTTCATACATTACGCAAGAGGGATATGTCTGTTACAGACAACTTCTTCTCTCCTTGCGCCCTGTGGAGCTTTCAGTCTCGTTCTTTCATCTAAAATTAAATACATACATTCTTTTTTATATATATATATATAAAACAGGCATATAAAGAGCATGCCCTGCTTATGTATACTGAAAGCTTAACAGCAGGCAGAATTATTAGTGCCTGCAAAAAACAATTTGACCACACAAAAAGCTCTCCTGCTTGACATGAAAAAGGCCTTTGTGGATTTGAATGTGGTGTGGGGAAGGAAGTGAGAGGAAAAGGAAGTTTCAGGTGCAAATGACTGTCATGCTGTTACATTTCCAGCCTATTAAAAACAAGACAGTTTTCTTTCACTTTAGAAACTCAGAAGAGAAAGCACGAGTATAATAGCACTTTTTAACTTAGAAAGTGAAAAATAGGATCATAGTTGATGAAAAGTCACATTTTCAAATCCTCAGCATATTTCTACTAAATTGGAAGCAAAAAAGGGAAGCTAACACCTGATTTGGGTTGACAGGTTTGCAGCCAATACTATTTCCCTTCCTGCTACTGTTTTCTAACCTATTTTTGTCCCTGAGAGTCTTTCTACAGCAGTCTGCTGGCAACGGCAGAGCCCAGAAGAAGGAACTTGGCTGTTTTCAGAAAAGGATCATTCTCATTAAAAGATGTCAGCTGCCGGCTGGCTGCTGAGATTTACAAGAGCAGGTTCCAAACTCAGATGCTAAATGACTCCTCCTCTCTCCTCTGTGCTACTTCAAACTGGAGCAAGGAAAGTTAGGAATTAAAATGGAAGAAGAAAATTCCTCCTGTATTGATGTGTTGGAATAGAGTTGAAAACATGAGCATAAACAGACAAGTACACTTTGCCCTGCCCGGTAGCATCACAGAAAACATTCACTAAACAATATCTTCTTTCATAATGAAAGCCATTACAGTCATTACAGATGAGTGCTGCTCCTGGGACCACATCCTACAAAAGAATTACTTATGCTTGTGATCCTGTGGACTGTACAAGCCCAGTGTTTTATCCAGGCCTACGCATCCTATGAACTTAATGGCTCTTTAAGTAATGGCAAGGACAGGGTTCAGTTCATTACAGCGAATGATAATAAGAAAGTATTCCAATGGGATATAGAACCAAAGCCCCGATACTTAGGATTTATCCCCACAATGTCTACCATTTTTGTCCTCCTGAACCCAAATTATTCTTGAGAATCAGATCTGAATAGCTAAGTGCCACTGGTGCTGCTTTTTAGGCGTATGCATTGCAGTGTGTCTGTCAGGCTTTCAGTGAGACTGCAGCAGTCTGCTTGCGAATGAGCTAGCTACTATATTCCAGACTTAAGCCCTTTGGGGTTTTCCTGGCTCAGAGGCACACACAGTACATCCTGGGGTTGTATGTGGAATTATTACCTATAATTTCCCTTCCCTCTGGGTCCTGTAATTGAACTGATGCTAGTAAGGTGCCTAGCTTTTCAGGAAGGTACTTTACAAGAAATAGTCTAACAACATTTCTAGAATGTGTTTTAAATTCACTTCTATTACCCCATCACCATGACCCCAGTGAAGCAGGGGTTGACTGTATGGCAGAAAGATCAGGTCCTGACTTGCAAATGGGTTTATTACTTGTCTAGTAAAATACAAACACTGATTTTTTTATACAGATCTTTCCAAATGCCAGATCCCCCAACATACACACACATGGATATATAAACAAGTTCATTTTCTGTTCTGCACATACCATAAGCATGTGTGTCTGCATCAGACTTTTTGCCCAGCTGACCTGCCTTTATTTCTGCTTACAAAGCCTGATGCCTCAAATCTAGCTCAGTGGACAACCCCAAAGGCACACAGATTCCCTTGCTGTTCCCCTCCCCAAATGATTTCTGGTAACTTTTGGAAATACAGAAAAAACCCCTGTAACTAGTTATATAGATACATATTTACAGTGCTGATCCTTTTCAGGGCCACATCACCATGGTGGTGAGTATCCTGCTGTTGGAGGTGCCCACTGATAAAACTTACCCTTCTCCTACCTCTCCCTGTCTGCCCCTAATGCAGCATACAATGCACTAAATGACTTTGAAAATTTTGGCTGTAGTTGCCCAACCTGTGATAGGGGAATAGTCCTTTATCTCACAAAATGGCTCTGAGGACCCAAAAGATTGTGAGGCACTCAGATAAGGGCATAATGGCATAATAAGTAACTGGGAATAAACACAAGCACTGCCAAACCCTCACGATATATGGTAGAAGCACACAAGTCCCGAGATCCCCATTTCTATGTGTGCTGGCTTGACAATTCTGAAACGCTAATTCTGCCACTAATCCAGTACTTAACATTGTGTTGAAATTTTGGGGGTAGGTTGGACTGTCTGTTTTGGGACAGAAAGGAAACTCTGCTGGATTGTTTGTAAAATGACAGCTGTACGACACTAAGAAGACGTGTGGGATGTTTGAATTCAGAAGGGAAGATGGATTAATGGTCAGGGTTTAATGAGCCAACCAAGAGCGTGTGACAGATTTCTGAACTATATGATGAAAAATGAATACTTCACACCTTTTTGCAATGTATATTACTGCTTTTTGTACAAACATAGCTATATGTGTGCATCTGGAGGGCTGGGATTTTGAAAAGTACAGTGAAAATTTGTCTGTGATGATTAACTATCAGTCCAGTCAAGGACAATGTGATGTGACATTTCCACCATACAACACTGCTTGTAACTGGGTTGAACTTAATTAGAGGTGTGCAGCAAAATCTTTCATGCTGCTTTTCCAGCGTTGGGGAAATTAAGATCTCTGTAACACAGATGTTAATAATAACAATGTTATAAATAAGTTTACAGTTGAGTCTTTCCAAATTTGCAGCAGCATTTGTCCTTTGAAGAGCGTCACAATGGATATGGCTCCAAAACCTGATCTATTATAGCACAGGGAATCTGCAGTCTTTAGTTTAGCTCTTTTTGTAACTGCAGTTTTTAAAGTTAGCACCAGATGTGTGTAATTACTTAGAGTTGCTGTAAAATCAGTCCCTGGGAAAGAAATCTCTTATTATGACTGCAATGTTTTTTACAAGATCCAGAAGGAAGATGACACTTAAAAGATTCCGCTCCTTGATTAAACTCAATGCTGACCTGTTAAAGAAATTTAACTTTTTTGTTTACATTAATAGTTCGATTCTGTTTGCTTGAGGCAGGGCCTCAAACACAAGATCCGTCCATTTCATACACTTGGATGGTGCTAATAGGATTGAGGTAATGATTTTTCTTCACACCCAGCTTAGCAGCCCTACTCAGAAAGTAAGCGGTTGTACTTTGTCTCAAAAAGCTAACAAAATTAATTCCTAAATAGTAAGTTTGGTGAGAATGTTGCATATTGTCAGCCCTTCATGACAGTTTTGTGATGAAACCAATGGGCCTTAGTTGTAGAAGACTGAGAAGTCCGAGGTTTGAACTTCTTTTATTATCTGAAGTTTTTCTTGATAATACCTGAAGCTGTTACACATATATAGCTCTGCTCCAAAGCATTTTCCTGGAGCACTTGGGAGGTTTTCAAAGGTACTTAGAGTAGAAGGGGATAAGATACTACCAAGAGCTATTAAAAATATCCAGACGTGATTATCTAAAGAGCTTCACTTGCACTAAAACGAGATTCTCAGTATGCCTGTACTTCAAGAACAGTCATTCACACACAAGATAAATACAGCTGGACACATGTTCTCCCACTTTCCCGGGAAAAGCTCAACATAAAGGCATGACAAACCCTAAAATACTCCACAGTGTTATTGCTGAGGCTCCATGAAACAATAGACATAATAAACAATACAATACCAACAGAACACAAGTGCTAAAACTGTATTTTGCTTCTACTTCACAACACTGGTCTAACATCACAAGGTCCCAACAAATTGTCACACCTTACTAATCACAAATGCTGTTTCTATCTTCTCTCTTTCTCCTACTTTGCCGGAAAATTCTCAGGAATCTGCATTTCATTAGAGCATCCTTATGAGCTTGGCATTAAAATACACAAAATTCTGATCAGCTAAGCTACACATAAACCAGCCAGTAACTCTGCTATAGATCTGAGGAATGTAAGCAGCATGTTTTACATCTTAAAGATCACTTATTGACTTATATTCATTTCCCCCTACTATTTAACACTCTAAAATTTAATATACGGCATAAAGGCCAAATGCATTTCTTTCCATTTCAGATCAGAAAAGATAATACAAAACTTATAAAGAATGCATGAAGCTCTAAATATAGAACTGGATTTCAGCTTGTCTTAATGCTCCTTCCTGTACAGCAGAAGTGCATTTTACCCCTGGTATGCAAAAGCAGTATTGTAGCCAGTGTTGAAATACAGCATTCAAGAACCAACGACTAAATGCCAAGCACTGGGAAAGCATGGCAGCACTTCACAAAGGCGTTAGCTTGGCTGCTAATGGCAGCTTTACTGTTGGCTTTGACCAATATAAAAATAAAGTAGATCCCTGTGGACTATTGCAGTCAAGCGTTCAGAATCTGGTGCACTTAGGGACCATTTTAATGAAACAACGCCAATAATGAACTGTAGTTTCACACAGCGTAGGCAATAAAGCCAACGAAGTCTGAAGCAAGCTTCCAGAAATGAGGCAGCCAGAGCAAAATAGGTTGCGTGTTACATGGCCAAAACAAAGGAAACTACCCAGGCAGTAGACTCCAGTGCACTCAGAAATGGGAATAATCCTAGATAGAAGGGTTTTCTAATGCAAATGTCAGTGAACAGACCCAGGTATCTGTTGCCAATCAGAGAAAAAACAGAAGCAAATATCAACCCATAAATGAAAACTACACAGAAACAAAATAGAGAACAGAAAGCCAAATGGAAACAGCTGGACAGTCTGAAGGAAGAACCCAAGTCCAGATTTTCAAGGGCTATTTCCCCTGGGCTCCTCAGGCTGACCCATGGTCAATGGGTGCAGTGTAAAGGAAAACCTGAGAAGGGAAGTAGCAGCAGAAAGTGATGGTGGCAAAACACAAGACCCATCAAGGTGCCACTCAATTAACCAACACGAGTTTTCACATTAGAAATAGAAAATACACCTCCTGCGCCTGGAGAAAAGTATCGCTTTCTGAAACAAGTTAACTTTCTAGATAGCAAGGCCACAGCACATAAAACAATGAGGATTGTCCCAGATGGCCACTTAGAGAGCTAAAAAGGAACTGTGTGGTACAACACTACCCCTTAGCATCATCACTGTGACAGACCCTGTCACTTTAATGCAATAACAGAAAACAGAGACAGAAACTGGGGGGACTGGACTCTGCACATGGTACTCTGGCAGCTAAATGGATCCATTGTGCTCTGACACCTCAAAGCTAGATTCCTTTTCCTATAATTTTGTGGGGACAGAGCAGGGGCTGGATCTTTGCAAACAGGAAAAGGCAAAATTGTACTTTTCATTTTAATCTCACTCTTTGCAGGGAATGCTGGCATGCAGCAAAAGCTGAAAAGACACTAAAATTAATCTATCAGTCTGTGTTCTTAACAGGGTTTTGGTTTAGTTCTCTTTTCCTCAACAAGGTAACAAGGTCCAGCTCTGCTCTTTGAGTTACTGCAATATTTCTTTCTTGCTTTTTTCTACTCTTTTAAGGAATTGTCTCTCATGTAAGAACTCCCCTCCCTCTAAATTGCCACAGCCATTTGATGGCAACAGCCTCTTTCTCTGAAAACAGAATAATTTTATATATCTCTCTTGATGCTCAATGGCAGGATAACAAAAAACAGCTGAGCCAGGCCTGAGAACGGGTTAGCAAATCAAAGCACAATAGCAAACACATTAAAAAAATGACCAATGGACCAAAACAACTTTAGGAAGAGGGAGGCAACTGAAAGGGGCTTCCGCATTTCAGACAGCAAATATCTCATGCAATTGTCTGGGAGGGCTGGGTGTCTACATAGGTATTTATCTACATAGAAATCAGTCTTTGTCATTTACAAAGATCACCTCTGAGTCCTACTGAGCATAATGAAAGAATTACTTCATGGACATGAGAATATTCATATCTTATTTCCCCTTCGCATGAGCCTCCTCATCCTGATGATAGAGTTATTTGGGAGGCCCAGTGAGCAAAAGCTGCTTGAAAGCGTTATTCTACTGTGACTCAAAATCAGGTAGAACGAAGGTTTCTCACCTAATCACACTCTCTTTTTTCAGTACAGGGGGAAATACAGTCTTAAGTTATTATGTTGAACCTTTCTATTCCGGAAGGGAAGTTTGAAAGCAGAAGAGATGTCAGCAGTGGAGTTCAAAGGAGCCAAACTCCAACACTCAAGAACCTATACTCAGCCATATATAATGCAGTGTCTTTCTATAGCACCCTTCTGCTTCTGCCCCATCCGTAAACGTCATTCTATGACAGAGGCATGAACTGGGCAGCGTGACAGCTATCTAGTACAGCAGCAGCAGTTAAACTTTACTGCTTTGCCTGTAACCAAGAAGAAAATAGTGATCAGATTTTTTCATTTCAGGACTGGACCATTTATCCTCACATTTCTAGATACTGTTTGGGAAACCAAAGGTGTTATTCAAGTGAAAAAACCAAAACCAAACCAAA
>WYDI02023269.1:43261-54170 GCA_009867235.2 Psittacus erithacus | reverse complement strand
AAAACCAAAACCAAACCAAAGCAAATTGACAGACAGATCTTATGGCAGCAGGCATAACATAAAGCCCAATGGATCAGGGAAGAAGCATCTTCTGCTGACCCATTTACTGACCCATCAGTTTCCTGCCCCTTCAGACTCCTAGAGGCATGTGTGCTCTCCTAACACACACCATGACCTGGCAGAGATGAGGTTAAACATCAGCTTGGGGTAGCTGCATACACACAGAGTAACAAAAGTCTCTCAGATTAGTAAGACTGTGTGGATGAGTGATGATGATGAACATAACTGGAAGCAGGAATCTGATTTCCTGCAAGCAAGGGATATAAGGGAAGGTATTCAAGTCCTGGAGCCATAAGCTGTTCTTTTGGATCAAGTGATGGCTATTCTTGGGATAGACTTTAGGATAAGACAGACACTGTATCCCACTTTCATCCATGTCTACAGTCTTTAGATTAGATTTGACTATTAGCAACTATTGAAGGAGATACGTAGGCTGAAATATTCTGCTGCTTATTTAAGGAGAAATAATGGAAGCTGGTATTTATTGCCTGCATTCTTTTCCAGACCTCAAAACAAATGGTTTGGTTCTTGTCTCTATGCAGGGACACTAACTAAGGAGCAGGATATGATTTCAATCTCATGCTTCATTTTTTTTAGCATAAAATATTTTCAAAAGGTCACTCAGGTATTTTGACATGCATTTGCCTTGAGCTGGGCCATAACAGTGACATCTTTCCTATTTTTGCATACTTTGTCAATGTTATTTATTGTTTTAACGATAAAGATGTATTTTGGCAATGCTGACTACAAGGCTTTGTTTAAAATAGATTTCATTGGCTTGTGGTTCATTTTTATACTCAATCATGGAGGTGATAGAGAACATTTTGGCAGCTCTTTGTACTGAGACAACATTAAGAGCAATCAAGAAGTCTCTGCAGTCTTTTCAGCTGCATGAAAAATTTCATCTTCTTCTAATCCCCTTCCTAAAAATGTGAAGCTTTTTGACAGAAATCAGCTCTTTTCATGAATATATAAACTAACTGGAGCCCCTGTTTTCTGTCATTAAATAAAACTGCCAGAAAACTTTCAGGCAGACGTAAGCTTTACCCTTTTTTCAAGTGTGCCTGAGAGTTTGCTCTTACCCTTCATACTCACCTATCAGCTTCCCCTGTTTTCGAGAAACACTGTGTGTTTGAGCAGCAGTTTCTCCTTCTGCAATAATGTGAGTTCTCTTCTCATGAGTTGTGGTTGCAGATATGGTTTGCCCCCTGTGCCAGCACACAAGGTGTCATGCAGGAGTACAGCTGTGGGGCTGGCAGCCTGGGACCGCATGATCTCAGCAAATGGTGGGACGAGGGGCAGCAGAAAGCACATTGCCGCTGTCATCTTTTTTGGATGACCTGCTTCTGATTTCTTCAGTCCTCCTTCGCTGAGTCCTCTTTCCTTAGGTTATATGCAAAACAGATGAGCCTCTTCACCTCCCTCCGTACTGTCTTCCAGGAATAGATGCTTGCAGCACGCTCAACCCCTTTTGCTCCTGTCACGCCATTGCATTCCTGTCAAGCTGCTCCTTTGAATTCCTACTCACTAGTCTTTCATCAGCAGTGACCTCTGCACTGCTTAAGTCAGCTAACACCTCATTTGCTTTCATGTGAAGTACCTCCTGGGTGGAGAATATTGCAAGTGGCAGGTGAGTGAACTACTGCTAGTCAACTGGTATGCTCAAGCTGTCAGTCTGCCACGCATGCTCCCTCCTCATACACCCCCCATCTAACTCAGTTTGTCATGGTCTGGTCTATGCATGTGAGAAAATGCATCACAGATTCATGGGCAATATCATCTTGAGTGAAAGAAAGCAGTTTTCTCACCCTGACTTTGAAGAGCTCCTTCACCTCTGTGTAGCTGGATCTCATCACTGTCTTTAGAGATCCTCAGACTAAGCTATTCTTTTTTTGGCCCACACATCTCTTTTCTCTCTCTTTTTTCCTTGTGTTTCTTCTCTTTTTAGATGCATGCATTAGCATATAATGCACAGTGTACAAAATGCAGTCATTCCAACCCCACTGAACACACCAACATTTGGGAGGTTTGAGTTTTTCCTCTCTTACTTTTGTCTTTAGTGAGGTCTGGGTTTAATGGCTCTTCTATGATTTTTTGCCGGATGAAGTAGCCTGGTGGTTTGCAGCCTTAGGACAGACACTGTGGAATATCTACCATATTCACATGGTCTTTAATACCTGCATTTTTAAATAGCCTCCAAGACCTCACTGAGAGCCTAAGAATACCTTGAGACAAAGATTTCAATAAGGCTGCATCTCAAGCAAGTTGGAAGAGTGCTCTTAAAATGATCCAGGGTATTTTATGAATATGTCATTTGTCAGGGATTGCAACTTGCTTTCTGGAGGTGATGAACTTTCCACCATAGCAGACTGGGAAAGTGCACGCAGTCAGCTCTGCTGAGGGAAAACTGAATTTTCAAGTGATAAGGGGCAATGGAACTTGATTGGCAGCAGCCAGCTACGAATATGTTGACTTTCTGTGCTACTGCTTCTGTCTTTGCATTTTCTTCTTTCATTTTAATCAGCACTGCCCCTGGAGTTTGTGAGTGCTGTCCCCTGGGGGGGGCGTTTCCTGTGGAATTCAGAATATGTAGCATTTATTTGACCTCTGCCTCCCGTGGCACACAGTCATGCACATCCAGTCGAGCTTGCTTTATGACTAGTAAGTTCAAATATTAGAGAAAATGATTCTTCCTTTCTGCCAGCTGGTCTTGCTTTATGCAAAGACGTTTGTGATGCCCCAAGGATTGTGCTCGTGTGGATAATTCTGCAGGCTTCTTGTTGTTGATGTTAGGCTAAGTACTATAAACAACTGGCCTGCAGCTTAACATCAACCTGGCACTTCTTGAGTTTACCACACACATGTGCTCGTGTGTGGACATGCGTGCAAACACACCCACCCAGCTCCATTTGCTGAGCATTACTGCTATCACAAATAGTTTCAGTTTGAACTGGGTCTAGGTGCTGTTTGACATTTGTTTTTGCCTAATATCTCACCTTGATTGTTTATGCATCCATAATCATGTGACTGTCAGACATAACATTTCCCCTTTCTCCTCAGTATGTATTTCCTCCTACTATCCATCCATGTGTGCACACATGAATGTATAAGGATTCATCTTCCTGTGGCTTATTGCCTTGGCTGTCCTGAGATACCTGGCCTGATCTTTTTGGTCAAAGCTGCATAGAATCAGTTTTTTTGATGGCTCATCTCCAACATTACAAGCTCACCTGGCATGTACTTCCTGTATAATATCATTGACAGCATCCTGACATAGTACTGCAAAGAAAACACTGTGGTTGAATTCAGTAGAAAATGGATCAGGCCATTTCTTACTTGGCTGCCTGGCTGCCTATGGGAGTCTGTACCATAGCAGGTTTTCAAATATTTTAAATAGGAAATAATAATAATAAAAACATTTGTTCGGTTAATGTATGTCTTCTTGTAAATGTGACAGTCTTTTTTCATATACTAGCTATTTCATGGAGAAGACTGTAGAAAAATAAAACCCCTGCATGAGCAACACAAAGAATAAAACTTGCCATTCTCTGGCTTTGTTTCTCAGCAAAAACTACACCCGTACATATTCACTGACAACTGATATGGTTTGTGCTCATACTGCAGTGAGAAGACATTAGTAGGGGGTTCTGTTCTCTATCAAATTGCCTGCATGCAGTAATTGTGTAGGAAGTGAGTGTATCTGAGATCCCTGTCCTTTTGTCAGGAATCACCAATTGATTTAAAACGTAAAGCAAGCAACAGAGAGATAGGTGGGCGATGTCAGTGCCTAAAAAGCAACAAGCAAGGGAGAACATCACTGCTAGCTGAAACATTTTATCTGGGATCAAAAATATGCTTGAAAGTCATCTCTTCTGCTAAAGCTAGAGATTTTACACAGCTAGGCTAACCCGTTCATTGAACTCCCCTGTACTGCTAACTTCTGTTTCGCTTGTTATCTAACCCATATCTGACAAATTGTGCAGTCTTTTAGGTCATTGACAATCTGTCTATTTTGTGTCCTGCAAGCATCAAAATGATCAATTTCCATCTGGTCTGTTTCTTAAGAAACATTTCCCACTTCAAAGTCCACTGGCAGCATCTTCCCCCTATTGCCAGCAAATTGCTCCCTCGTTTCACTTCTGACCCTTCCTGTTGCCCTCCAGTGATGCCACAAAATAAATTTTCCTCCCAAAAAAACTTCTTCAGAAAGAGCTTTTTCTCTGCCTGCCAACCTAGAAGTACCCCTATGCCTGGTCTTCCACTTGGCTTCCTCACATTAGTTCTGGCAGCTCTGCTGAAAACAGGCTGATATATTCAGCATGCTGGAGGTAGGCTGCATTAACCTGAGGTGCCATATAGCTGACAGGACAGAAGGGAACGTAGCATTGCCATCTTATTCCCAGCTTGGCTGAGTGTTGGTTGTAAGAAAAATTGCAGAAACACAACAGAAGTTAAAACTTTGCTTTCCTTTTCACCACATACCTTATCATAACATTAATATCAGTACTCACACAGGGTTGCTACATGCTAGCATTATCCGTAAAGCATAGCCACTTCAACTACTTTTTTAACCCTTTTAAATACAGGAAATGATTTTTTTTTTAATGTATTAGTTCAATGAATTTAAATCAGGGGTTGTCAGCAAAATTGAAATAAAACCCCTTGATCTCCTTTGTTGTAGTTTATATTCTGAGTATAGCAAAATATATTTAAGAGCCTAGATAGGAAAAAATAAAGACTGTAAACCTGAACCCTTCTGGCATTTAAATTTATAAACTCAGTGGAAAGCAATGTTGCTGAGGGTTTTAATTTCTTTCTTTCTTTCTTTCATTCTTAACAGAAAAAAAACCACCTCAAAAGCATGGAGTCCTGCATGAGTCTCTGTTTCGGGACAAGGTATGCAGAGGCAGAAATGGACTGTTAAGTTATTAAGTACCTGAAATCCTATCACCTTTCAGTAGGATTTGGGCATCTCTGAAATCTCCTCCCTGTCTACATAGCCTGACACTCCTGTCTTAGAGCAAATGCTCTACTGCATACTGCTAGCAAAGTCTGGTCCACCAAAGGCTTTGCAGTAAGAAGCTTGTACAGTTATAGCATGAATAACTGCTGTCAGAGGGCAGCTTGCACTCTATACTTCTGGGGACCACAGGCTGAAAGAAGTTGGCTGGCCAAGGAGTGTTTAAGTAAAGGGGTATGTCCCCTTTCTTCTGGGCACCCCAGCTAAAAACAACTTCTTCAAGCAGGGCCTGGAGGTGAGGGGAAGAGAAGCAACCTTTGAGAAGCACTGACAGAAGCATAGATGTCCTCCTATTGGAAAGGATGCGATGCTGCCGGTTGAGCATCAAACATATTTCCTTTCTTCTTGATCTAAAACTGGTGGCTTTGCTGACCAATTTAGTTTGCTAGAACACCTAGGAATAACTCTTGGGTTTGAAATAAAAAAGGAGAAAACCATCTCTTTCTTGAGAGTGCAGCTTGAGAATACAAATTCCTTCCCACTTGCCACTGGAAGACACATGACTCATTCTTGCAGCTCTCTTGAGCCCACTGCTGCTGCGTAGCTGTCAAGATCCAGAGCACTTTTAACCTTACCTGAAAGCAGAATGGATAGTCAAAAATCTCTGTAATGGTACTATCTGTAAATGAGAGAACTGAGGGCATAAATCAAAGGCTTTTGACTCTCATTTTGGTGATGCGGAAAATAGAATTGTCCAGCTTGAAAACAGAGAAATGGAAGAACAGAGCATTGGGTATAAGCGAGATAGACAATAGATTAGCTTGAGGATTTAGAGAATCTCCGTAGGAGCTCATGCATAAGGCTTTTTAGTGCATCTCAGTGGGCTTGAATGTATATCCTACTACCTGAGTATCCCCTGCCCCCAGATTTCAATACAGCAAGGATGAAAGTAACAAAGGATTCAGATTTGAAGACAAAAAGATCATGCTGAGAGAAGCAATAATGTTCTTTCCAAGTACTAATTTCTCCTTCTGCTTTTCTATCAGTCAAGAAACAGACACCTTGTGCAGCCTCTAACCTCGTTAAAATCCAGTATTATATGAAGAATATCAAACATGCACTTTACATCTTAAAAAGTGCAAGCACAAAATCCTTCTTTTATATTATATCAACATTGATATTAGCTTTTAAAACTCACTGAAAAAGCTGAGGTGTTTTGCAAAAGCTACTTTAATACAGTTATACACTCATTCTTACACATATAGAAGGAGCTATGATCTCCTGATACACCATCAAGACAATAGTAAAAAGGTATTTATCTTTGGTCCAGCAATAGCTTGTGGTAGATTATCATTAATGCAGAGTAAGTCCTGTCTCTACCTACACACATTCATGATGAGAGCTTTTTTGAATCATTATATTTCTGAACCTCCCAAAGAAGAAAAGAAAATGAAGCATGAAGTCTGCCTATGCCTCCTTTGGCTTCTGAGCTCATGTCTTCATACCAGGTATTTTGTATGTTATAAATCTGCCTGCCAACAATTGCCTTTATAAACCCTTCAAGATAAGTGAGAATATATATTATTAATTGGTTGTATCAGGGTGACTCACGTAATCAGATCATGCATACCAATAGAAATAGCCTCTGTTCTGAAGTAAACAAATACAAGCACAAAGGATATGGAATAAAACTCCAATGTAGATGGACGTGCATGTACTAGGCTTAGAAATTAAGTTCAGCTGTCCCCAGAGCCTACGCATTGGTTCATTATAGATATTGCGGTAAAGGTATTAAAGAAAAAAGGTAAAAAAGTGTCAGAAAAAAAATCAGAATTTCTTTCCCTTCAAAATTTATCTTTCTCAAGCATCACTTATCACTAGTGAAATATTCCTTATGACTGTTAAATCTGCAGAGTCCTTCGAATCTCCATTGTCAGCATGAGTCATATTTCATCAGGAAAATAGCTCCATTCTTAATAACTGCTCAGTTTGTTCCCTCACTTCTCCTTCCATTTAGAAGCCGTAGCAATACTTCTCAAGAAGTCCACATGTTGAGGACACAAAAGGCATAAAGGCTCCAGTACCATGACTTGAAAATTAATAGCAAAGTTCACGACACCTGTTGAGGCACTCTATGCCTCACTCAGTTGATTCAGGGTGTTCCTTAAAGACTCATGGCTGTTAGACTTGGAAGAAACTTTAAAGAAATTACTTATGTTTACCCTCAATTCTCACAACCTTTAAACAAAGAAATAAAAACTAAAGCAATAGAAAATGAGGACACAAAATTGACTGCTTTAAGGAACCTTCATTACGTTTTGACAGAAATGAGCATCACAGCGAGGTTAGAAGGAGCAAGTTTTTAACTCCATCTGGTACAAGACAAAAGACTGAAAGTATCAGGCAGCCCCCTCTTGGTCTGAACCAGCTTCGGAGCTGGCCCATGATGATACATTAGGATATGGCTGAGGATTTCCAACTGGACATACAAGACGATAACAAAAATATTGCTTACAGACATCAGATTTTCCATTGTTGATCATCAATGAACCTTACAAAGGGCTCCCTCTTTTGTGAAATGAATATTTAAGCTGCTTATTATGGGGGATTTTAATTGTTTTCCTGAAGTTAGAATGGATCCTCAGGACTCTCAGACAGATAAGCAAGCATACTGGACACTTCAAAACCAAGGTTTTTAAGGCTAGAACATGTTTAGGCTTGACTGTGACTTGGAAGAAAATAATGCTTCCAGAACACAGCATAATTTTTATATTGCCTAATATCAATGTAGTTCTAGGCTGTCTTTTTTTATTCAGTCTCTAAGGAACTGAGCTAGAAGGGTTATTCTGGCTCACTTGTCAATATAATGGTGCTCAGCCATGCTATACTGCATCTAGGGATTAATTTATTGCTATTAGCAGATTCATCAGAGAAACACAGGTGGCAAGAAAAAAATTTACCTATCAGAAAAGCAGAAGTATCAAAACCTTTTCAAATAATAAAAGGAGAAAATAGATTCTAACTGAAAATGACAATATTTCTAGAGAAGGCTGTCTGTTACGGGTGACTGCTAACAAGTAGGAGCATGATCCAGCCAGTGATGAAGCAAAACAAGACATATATCTCTGATTTAAGGGATGAAATCATATCACTATAAGACAATAAACCTCTAGGGAGAGTAAATATGTCTATACTGGATTGACTTCAACTTGTGTAACCATATGTGAGCTAAATTTAAGCTAACGAGGGCAGGTATTTCTAGTAATGTAACCATGGCAGCATAAAATTCAGCTCAGATTAAAAAAAGCCCCACCTGCTCAAGGAGTTGCATACTTACCACATAACCATGTACCACTATTGTTACAACTCTAATAATATCTAAGTTAGATATGCTGTACATAATAACCACAGTATAGATGTGTCTTCTGACTAAAACTCTGACTAAAACTCTCCTAACAGGGTACAAACCCCTTTGGTGTCCCTACCAGACTTTCCAGTGACTTCAGTGAACTTTGGCTCAGGCCTTTTAATGTTGAAAATGAATGTAACGTATTAGATTATTGAACAGAGTTCTTGGTCTTAATAAGAGCAAATTATTTCTTCAGGGTAATAAAACTGATCAAGTTGTAGTGATATAACTGAGGAAACAGACTCAGGGAAAACTAATGAAAGCATCCTGAGTGCTAGAGCTAAGTTTCACTCTCCCTGCCATAAGAAATCATTTTCAAAACTTTTGTAAAACATTTATTCTCCTATAAAGTAGGTAATAAAAGTGATACACTGTAGTCTTCTCTCTAACCAAGATCGAACTAACTACCTTGTATGAAAGGGAGTAAGCTGCCAAGGGTGCGCCTCTTGAACACAGCAAAAAATTGTTTGCCATTGGAACACAAAAGCCTGTTAAGTGCTGGGCTGTAATTGCTTTCCAATTAGTTTTTACCAAGTTCTAAGGAAAAAAAAAGAAAAGGTGGCTCCCCAGCCTACAAGACAGCTATTAGAATTCTACTCAACCAAGGGTCACCAGAAGATTGTGCTATGTTTCACCACGTAGACATTTTTCCATTAAGGAGAAAATGATTTCTGGGAGAAATCAAAGGGCAAAGCCAGAGAAGCTCAGTTCTTTAATTAGTAAAAGCCACCCTGGTTTTACTGAGGATCAACTCTCCCTAGCAATGGGCAGAAGCTTTTGCAGTAAATCTGTGTGGGTACCAAGAAAATGTTTGATTGGGTTGAGTGGGGCTGTTCAGACGCAAGATTTAGAGGGAAAAGTTTGGGCCAGAGAAGCTTTTGAGCCTGAACTTAAGCATTGTGCAGCAATCCAAACGCCAGGGCATTTCTTGAAAGGGAAAAGTAACTACTTAACATGATCACCAGAAACATAAAACATATGGTGCTGTTTAAATAATCATCATAATAATAGTAAGTCCTTTACAGTGACTACTGTGGGTACTTCAAGCCTTAATGCAGAGGGGTTAGATCTAAATAATCATTTATGCTGGTATTTAACTGCAGATGCACGAGAAGCCCTGTTGACATCACCAAGACAATTTCAAAGTGAAGAACAGATTTAAGTGCTTTGCTGGATGAGGGCCAGAGGCAGCTGAAGTTAACTCTAAGACCACTTGAGAGACTTCTTTTTATCTCTGAATCCTCAGAGCACCCAGATCTCTTCCTGGGTAGTCTTGGGAAGGATTACCAAGGTAAAGCAGATCTCCAATAGTCGTTTTAAAACTAGGTGTAACAGAATTTGAGACAGTAGTTGAACCCCTTTCCATAGACAACAGGGGAATTTCCTTTAGGCATTACACTGAAATTTTGTATTAGGCTTTCAAACAGCTTTAGGAGCCATTCGTTGATTTAAAGGCTGTTTGTTGACTGACGCTTAAAAAACCCCAACAAAACAGAACAAAAAAACCCGAACAAAACCCAAACACACCCATGTCAATTTTTATTTCCCTCATTGGAATTGCTTTATAATCTTACTGATCTTATTTTTCAGGTCAGGAAAAGGACTGTGTCCAAAAGCATTTGCTCAGAAACAGGAATGTAATAATAAATGTCAGCCAGGTATACCAGATCCCCCCTTGTTTTGGATGCCATCCCACAATGTTTTCAGGAGGTATTTGAAATCAATTATCACACTGAGAAGGACTGTAAAGCATGTCAGAAGGTGGGCTTGAATTCAACAAAACTGGCTTCAGCGCTTTCTAATCCCTGGAAGAGAAATTTTCTCCCTAGTTTTATAAAACTTCCCATCAGGTTGATTCCATTTGCTTCTAGTTGTTTTAGACAATCAGGGAAATCCCACTTCAGCTATGGTTGACTGAAAAAGTTCTACTGAACTCACAGGAGTCAAGATATTTTTCCAAGAGGGTCATTTCCTAACCCCTGGGTCAAACCAATAGAAAAGAGCATTCCCAAACTCTAAAGTTGTCTGAACTGTCATGGATAAACTGTCCAGACCCAAGGCCCTATAATCTGCAGAGATCTGGAATGACGAACATTCGCAGTCCACTAATTTTTGCAACTTCAGAATATGATGCAGTGCTAGAACACCTTTGTTACTATTATTACTAGTATTAGTTACTCATAATTACTAGTAATAGTAATAGTTACTAATAATTACTAGTGCTAGTAACATCTTTGTTACTATTCATATATACTTGAAAGTGTGTCAGGTCTTACTTGGTTGGAAGTAAGAATTATATGCCTTTTGCTCTTTTTTCTTTCATTTCTTTAAATACAGGTTTCTACTTTTTCCTACTGAAAATGAAGTATTTGATACAGACCTCACAAATCAGTTTTTCTCCGCAACTTAAGCACAAGCACAGGTTTCTAGAAGATTTTTTGCAGTGCTGTAATGCTGCACCCTCTGTTTATTCCTACAGT
>WYDI02023269.1:12594-43161 GCA_009867235.2 Psittacus erithacus | reverse complement strand
AACTTAAGCACAAGCACAGGTTTCTAGAAGATTTTTTGCAGTGCTGTAATGCTGCACCCTCTGTTTATTCCTACAGTTTATGGAGAGTTCAGGACATGGATGGTGCATTTCCTCAAAACAAACTCTTGCACAGAAAAAAAACCAATACTCCTGTACAGTTTAAAAGTATATTGAAGTTTATCCTCTGTCATTGCTTAGCTGGGACTTCAGGAATCCTTTTCTAATTGACAGTGAAGATCAGAAAGAATAGCATTATTTCATGTTTAGTAGAGCTACAAAAATCAGGCCAATATGCCTCACTATTCCTGTGACATCTGTGTGAGTAAATAGGGACAACAGATGAAATGCGGCCCTGGGAACCTGCTCTGAATATTTCTATTCAGAGAAAAGGCTTCGACTTGGGTTTATCTTCATTTAAGGATGAACACCTAAATGATTAGGGAGATATTCTTATTGGGGCACTATTTCTTGTTGCTTCTAACTGCAATTAAGTGTTCAGCGCCCCAGTAGTGGCATAAGGAAGACATCTTCCCAGAATGCATTTGATCAGATGTTGACTTCAAGACGACACAAACCGAACTGGTAAAGCTGACTGTTTCTCCCCATTGACTATGAAAAGGGCACAGAGGCTGTTTCTTTTGGTCGGGTGGATTCCCACAGGTATCCAGAAGCACTACCCAGTTTGCACATAGATGCACCAAGATAAATCTGCTTGCCACATTTGTATTAATGCAGGTTTACAATAACAATTAAGCTATAAAAGAAAGACTTTGCTCTAAGGAGATGGCCCTTTGGCACATAAAACTTTGCACCTTGCCAAAGATCTTAGTTGCAGATACACTGAAATCCATGTTCTTTCCTAACATAACATGTGAAGTTTGGCCATGATATATCACTAACAGTCTTGGCACTTGCCAATGTTTCTTAATGCCTTGCAATTTACAAATGGTTCTGACAAACATTCTGTGCTCCCCCTGAAATATGTAAGCATTATCCTAGATAGGCACTTAATTAGTCTTTTTAATGCATTATTTTAAATTAATCTGTTGCATTGCTTGGTTAATATTTTCAGTGAATTTCCTTTGAAACTACTCATTTGGAATATTTTGCTTCCCTGGAGGGGAAATAGAAAGGGATTCTTCATTTCACTCCACGGGCTCCCAGCTCATGTCTATGGCAGTTTTGATGGGAAGGTTGGCAGCTGGCCTCCACCTGTGGTTAGGAGGATTTTTATCAGAGAGTGAGTTTTGGTCTATAATTTAAGCAGTACAATCCAATCTGGGGTTTTTTTAGACTACGTAAGGATTTCAGTTCCTCAGATTAATGCACTTGGGTCTGAAACACTTGTTCTTTGCGACCGTGAGGAAGTTGTACTTTATGCTGAAGTTGAACTTGAAGTGATCTCCTGAGGTGTCTTTTATTTGTCTGTTAAGCAGAATACATATTTATGGTGCTGTATAAATAATAATAATAATGCTATCACCTCTCTGTATTCTGTTTATTGTAATCTGTTTATTCTGCAAAACTCAGTAATGAAAGTAAAAATAGCCTCGATAGGTGTTTTCAGTGAAGATCCATAGCCATTTTTATTTCATACAGACTTCTTCTCTCTTCCCTAGGTATAATGCACATTGTATTTCATAGAAATTTAAAGCTGCCAAAGGAAAACAAAACAAAACAAAAGAGCAAGTCTCAAAAATAAATGTTCCAACATCATTAAGTAACTCTACTCCATAAAAGTTTGAGGCCATATCATCCAATAATGTTTTTTAGTATTCCCCAATCAACTCAGTGAAGAGTTCTACCTAAAAAATCACTGGTGGTCTATGGCCCAAGGCATTAAAAAACTGAAGTGGAACCATAGAGCTGGAGGAATTAGTCATAAGACAGAGAATCTTTTACCTATAAATCTCAGTGTGAAACCATCTCAGTTTCAGTAAGTAGCAACAGTAGTTAGGGATTGATGGCCTGTAGGGATCAACATTAAAAGGCAATAGCTACCACATTGTGGCATCCAAGATCTTAAAGCTATTTCCCGTACCTAAAAGAGGAAATCAAGTAAGCATTCAGCTATTAATGTTGGCCAGCACTTTTGAAATGAATAGGCTTGACCTTAGTCCCCCCTGTTTTCTAGCAAGAAGGAAACACAGCAAAAGTCTCTCCTCATTTGTGACCTTGAAATCACCAGCCTTATGGATGATTAATTTAGTGTGGAGGGAGAAAGAAGACAAGTACACTGGTAAAGGAAAGAAACATAGAGGAGTTTTGCAAAACCTGCTGCTCATAACTATACCCTGTTCATGGATAGATTTGCAAGCTTTTAGGCTGCCAATCCTACTCTTTTATCACCTTTAAATCTACTTATGGCATATAAAAAAACCCTGAAATAATTAAGGGAGAAAATATGAACTGACAGTCTGGGCATTAATCATGGTATTTTATATTAATCTAGTATGAAAGTCACCATCTTTAGAAACTTTCATTTATCATACTCCCCTGTCTAAGCACTTCACAAAGGATTTGCAATAGTTTCCTCATTTTAAGGCAAGGGAATTACTACAAACGCAATAATCAGCACTGGAAACCCCCAACAGCACAATTTTAAAAGCAATAACTCTATACTGCTGCACAAGATTTCAGCATGTTTTAATGCTCACAGAGACCAGTGGTCAGCCTTTCACTGAGCAATGTGTGCAATAGGCAGGGGGTGGATACTCTGGGAAGAGAGGGGGATCACACCAGCAGTGTTTGTAAACCTGGCAACATTAATAATTGGTTTCTCCTGAAATAAAATACAAAAAGACACTGCTACACTGCTTTAACACCTCATTTGCAAAGGACTCCATTAGACTGAATGCACAGAGGGTTGGCTGAATGCATAGCTTTCCTAGCTGCAAACAGAGCTGTCCAATGCAGCAAGAACCAACCCTAACATCTCTGGGAAAACTAACATGATGCTCATTCTTGAGAGAACACTTGAAGAGGCCAAGTGTCCCGTCCATTTGGAGGGATCCTATCCTTGAACTCCCCCAGGGTCAGTCTCACCGGCTGCTGGCCCTTGTTAGGAGCCACAGATTTTGGGGAGGTGGTGGGTTATCTGCATGCAAGCTTGCACCTTGCAAGCTCTGCTTGCATGTAATGCTGTTGCTCACCTGCACTGCGTTTTTTCCTTCCTTGTTTTTCCTTCATAATTTAAACATAGCAAGACCACATCCTCCAACATGACCAGGGCTGGTTACTGCATCTTGTAGCTTCTATCCAAATCCAATATCTGCATCACTTCTGGAAGCTTTTGCTACAAAGGCATTGGAAGCATTTTTATGCCATTTTTTTTTGGACCTCTCAGTCCTTTGCTTCTGTCTAGTCCTCCCTGGCCCTGGGTTGAAGTAGCTTATTAAAAATTCCTCACAGACCTACATTAGTATAAATTAAGAGGTAGAGGACATTATCCTGCACAAAGTGTGAATTTTTATTCAAATAATTCTATTAGCATAATTATCTTTTTGAGAAATTAAATGTACATTATTACACTTGATGTGCTACAAATTATAACAGCAAAATTTCACTTGTAAGGTTGCACAGTTCTCTAGCAATTAGCCATATTGCACCCAGCAAACCAAAATTAAACACATAAATTAAATCAGCAGGAGGGATAATAATGTTAGAAAGGGGGTGTAGGCTTTATGCAGCTTGTTCCTTATGAAGCTCCGACTAAAGATAGTTGTGACAGGAACAGGTCAGATGAGTAGGGTTAGCAGGTTTCCCCACATTTTTCTAACTTGTGAGGCAAAAAGTCTTACTTGACAGAACAATTATGTGAGCTACTTTCACCAGGGATAATAACATAATCTAAGCAAGTCATTTACTTGTGTGCTCTGTATATAATCTTGCAATACGCCCCAGATTTTTTGTAACACATAGCTGTTATTGGCATTTTAATCAATAGGCAACACTGGGTCTGAATTCAGCATTCATACCTCTGTTATAATTATTGAATGCCTGTGGTTGAATCTATATGCAGCTCCCTACACAGAAACATAGAACACTTCATAGCAGTTTATAGACACGCCTTTTATCCAACAGGCATTAATTATTACAACCACTGAAATTTATCAACACACAGAACTATTTCCAGTATGACTAAACCACTGACATAACACCAGTAAATTAAATAGCATGGAGAAAAAATACAAACGCTACTGACTGGCCTCCAAATTGTCTTGAACTCTCTGAGCTTGCTGGAATTCTTCAAGACAAGCCTTAACATAAGAAATGTCTCGTGTTTGAAAAAAACCACCTTTTCTTTGCCATACAAAGCTGAATTAAGACTGAGGAAAAGGTGGAAACCAGGAATGAAATGGAAACCGAGTCCCAGACACCCCAGCTGAGAGACTTAGCCTGTACCTCCCTGCGCAAGTGCACACCGTAATGATATGGAGGAGCGCTACCCCTTTGCTATCAGTAGGTCACAGTCAGCGAGGACTGAGAGCACTTACAGCACGTTCTTCTCTCTCTGTCAGAGGAATATTTTCTTTCAGGCCAAGCCTTTGAGCTGATTGTCTTCTGCATTTTATATAGCTCTTTCCTGAAAAACAGCAAAAATTGCCTCTTTTTTCTGCCTGTTTCATAGTGTTCCTACGAGGAAACTTGCCATGAACTGTCTGGGGTTTGGGTTGTTTCCTAGCATAATTCAGGTCATTTCCATGGGCCTGAAATGTACTAAGTTGTTTGGATGCTGACCGCTTTAGGCAACATCTGTTTCCTCATGGTGCTGCAGTACCATGGTGATATAGAAGAGATTTGCCAATTAGGGGCATTTCAAGAGAGGTCTTTCACTTGCTTTTGCCTCACTCCTCCATCTTTTAGCATGCCAGAGGTTTTGTTTGTTCAGTTCCTTTTGTCAAGCACTTAGTTATTTTCTCGTATCTTTATTGGAGAGCTTGTTCTAATGTCCAAGGAGGATTGGATTTATAGGGAATCTTTACACAGGAACATTATATTGTGTTTGTCTAGTCCATGCTAATTGCATGGATTTTGTATGCAAGTGTATAAGCATCAAGAGAGAAGACGAGTTTCTGATAAGACACAAAAAATGCATTTAAAACAACAGTATTTCTTTGCTATAGTCAGGAGAAAGGGTCAAAACCAGTGAATTCCAGTGTTTGTTATGACAAAACTGAGCACAGGAAAAAAGAAACAGTAATTCAGAGCATCTCCCTGAATTCTGATCAACAAGATTAAATCCAAGATTACAAAAAGTAATTGAATCAGATCAATCCAATCACATTTGCGCTGCTTCTATTTCCCAGAGGAATGTATGCCTCTCCAGAAAAGTAAATTACTTGTTCATTCAGTCCTACAGGTGTAAAGTGTTCAAGATCTGGGCAAAGAACAGTGAGATTAGTGAGTTGGACCTCTCACTCCCTATCCCAAGAAGTCTGAGCATTTCCTCACTGAAATGCTCTGTTTATTCCCCTCCTCACCCTTTGGCATTCTATCGGTACCAGCAATTCCCACTTCCTGTGTTATTTCCCTTGGAATCCCCTTTATGCCAAGGCCAGACATGTTCTTTCAGCACAGACTTCAACTGTAAGATTCAGCAATTTAGATCTTTCTAAGTGTAGACAGGCAACAACTGACTACCCTTTCCAGGCCTGGAGAAACTGGATGTCTTGATGCTCAAATGAGAGGTTTCAAAGTTTATTGGGTTGGTTTCTTAAAATACCTGCAGTGTCCCGTTGTCCCACAGAGCATCCATAGCTCCCTGCCAGGGCCCTGGTGAAACAGGCTATGTCCATACTTCCAGGGCTGCAAGGACATGCAGGCATGGGCAAGACACACTACTTCCTCTTCAGGCTTCCTTAGAACACGCATGTGCCTTTTTAGCAGACTACGTCTGACCCCTGAGGAAGGGTCTCAGGGTGCTTCAAGTGTCTGATGTCCATCCTGCAGCACTGTGGGGAGGGCAAATGAGGCAGGTGGAGGTGCTTGGTCATGCACAAGCATGCAGCCTAGACACGTGGCTCGCAAATTCAACAAGTGCACTGACTGAGCTTCGAGTTTACTCAAAGATTATCTGCTCCTGCCCCAGGAGTGTGCCAGCACGACAGACTGTGAGGAGATGGTAAATTTGGCCTGAAAAGGGACTTCTGTGAAGCCACAAAAAGCCTGTTGAGTCTCATCATTGCAGGTCCAGCAAGGACCTCTTTAAGTCCTAAAAGGAATGGTAATATGGGTGTAGTTGGTTGTGACTGCCCCAATTTGTCAATATCCCTAATACATCAGCTTTCAGATTAATTAATTTAACCTTTTTCCCTCCTGCAGATGCAGCTTTTTCCATAGTTGTAGCTGCCACGGTTTACCAACTTCTTCACCCCTCCATCTGTCAAATACCAAAGATGGTGATGTATCCACTCACTAGATCTATCCCAGTCCCTCACTTCAGCCCTGACACCTATTTTACCTTCTCCCTTCTAGTAGCAGTAATCTCTGCCACTAATACCTCCCATCAGCCTCCTTCTATGCTCAACATATGAAATAGGAGATTAAAAAAAAGAAGAGGAAAGGGGGAAAACGTTCACAACAGAGACAAGGAAAGGCATGAGGGATGAGCTGGAAGTTGTCCAGACTGAATTAGAAGGAAGAGACAAGGAAGGAAGCAGAGACAGGGAAAGGAAAAAAAAGCTATCAGGTTATCAAGTCAAGTCGCACCAGGGAGAGTGGGACCTTTCTCCATACTGGATACAAGAAGGAGCTCTGCAGCTGTCTTGCACAGAAACAACAAGAAATCAGGCGGTGTGATTTGGCTAAACCATCACATATGTCCAGACAAAACAATCAGAAAGGCTCAGGTTAATCACTCCTACAACCTTCACCTTTCTGCAGTCTTGTGTGCAGGTGAAATTTGCAGACCTTTCTTTTGCAAAGAAACAAGTGCAATGCCATGGCTTGATGTATGGAATGAAGAGCATCAGTCTGAATGTTCAAGGGCTTTTTCTCCTCTCAGTATTTGTACAAGAGCTCTTTAAAATCAGTCTGAAAGCTATATATAAATTAGGGTTTTGATTATTAAAGCATTAACTGTACTAGGCACCATAAATTCAATACAACAGGATTTCTGTGTTCCTCTAACCTTTTTTAATTAACCAGCACAACAAAGAAAGACAAACGGATAATGAAGTTGGGGCTGTGTTTGGAAAACATGCAAGGGAGCTCACCAAAACTGTCAGTCCAAGTCATGTAACCAATGTTCAGGAGCTGTGATAAAGAAATAGAGAGCTGCAAAATAATGCATACCATCTATAGATGTCCCACAAAGCCTTGTCAGGTATAAATACTACATCACAGTGGTATTACCCTGTGGGGTAAGCCAGACACACTGGGCTGGACTTGCAAACACAACTTGAGATGTCCTGGTGACTTAGGTCCTTATTTACCCATGAGGATCAAGGCCTTTCCTCTTCATTTTTTGAACTTGGGAACATAACAGATCTGTAAGGGTTTACAAATCACATCTGAAGGTCTTGAGGAGGAAGTACAAATACAAGGAACAAAGAGGCAGCATCTTGTTTAAATAAAATGCCTGCAGGATGCATTCTCCACCAGGTGCTAATTTTAGGGAGGAGAAGTATGAAATCCTATGGTCTTGCATCTGTAGTTTCTTATTTTTTGTGTCTATAGGAATGAGATGTAATGTCTTTGAAATACCCATCTTTGCCAGTGTTTGGCACCAGTTTAGACTTGTCTAGGGGTGAAGTGATTTAAAGCAGATTATCCATGTGTAATTCAGCCTTCTCAAGGCAATTCACTACTAAGGCTACATCTGAAGATACAGCCATTAATTTTCAACAAAACCTAGTGCTGAAAATATGGCAGCAGTATAAGTTCAGCCAGAACAGCTGGAAGTGAATAAAGCACTTCCCGCAACTTGATAAAGTTGTTTTAAAAGTAATCTTGTGTGTTTTCTCGATATATAGATTCAAGGGCCATTTTTTTTAGTCAGTGTCTCTAAAACAATGAAAATCAGTATTATATGAATGATGGTACTCCCTGATTAGGTAATTATTGTTCCTATAATTAACTGAGAGCAACTAATCACACTGATACATCTTTTGAATAATTGACTGATTGAGGTAATGACTAGCTTTCAAACATATTTGTCACTAATTTGTAACTCACATAGGTGAAAATATGCAATAAAGTCGATGGCTGCTTGGAATTTGAAGTAAGAGAACAATCTCTATTCATGTCCATGTCACTCTGCTGTGACGAAGCAGCTTTTTAAGTGCTCCTTAAGGGAGTCTGCACATTTGCCATTGTGTCATTAGTATACTCAACTCTCTTTGCCCAGAGGAGATCGGCAGAAGGAGATTGAGGAAGGTAGAAGCAGCATCCTAAAAAGGGGAAGATACTCCTCTGTTTATTTGAAATGTTATTCATATGTTGTCTGAATTACACACTGGTGAAAGATGCCAAGTTAACAGCCTGGGACACTGAAATTTGTTTTTATCGAAAGACTATGGGAAAAGGAGAAGCTATCTGCTTTAATCTATAGCTAGCTTTAACCTTGACTGTTTTTCTAGCAGAAAGGTTACTTTGCTCAAAAACTGTTCCAAGGCACCAAAAGCCCTGCATAAATTCCATCAAATACAGGAAATAATTTTACCCAGAAGAATAAAGGGAAGAGGAAAAGGCATAAAAATTGAAATATTGCATCTCAGTATTTCTGAACTATCATAGTTTGCTTTTCCTTTTGACCAAAATGTTAGAAAAGGATGAAAAAAAGTCAAATAAGTGGAATAAAAGTCTTAGAAGTATGATTTTGCTCAGGTGAATTTGGAGTACTCAAGCGCTGACCAGCACTGAGTGTTGGCCAATATAGCCTCGATATAGCTAACCTAGAAAGACAACTCCTTCAGGAGGTGACACAAATTTCAGGTGCCCCTGCAAAAGCCACTCTGCCTCCATCATTTGCCCAGAAGGCATACGTAGACTGGTCAACTTGATTAGAGATCCCTCAGCTGCCTGAAGTCCAAGGGTGTGAACTCTCAAAACAGTCACTCTGCTTGAATTAAATATTGCAGGTTGATGTGATGGAAAAAAAAATGGGGCATGTGTCTCACTGAAATTATAAAAGCATTTCTGTTCAATACCAATATATAGAGATATATATTTAATTTGACACCAAATTAGAAAAGAGATAAAAAGTACTTCACAGCATAGTTCTAATCTCCCACTGTAGTTTTAGCACTTGAGATTCTGTTCTTTGCCCCTTCACATGAAGGTTGAGACCACTGAATGTTTTACCTGAAACAAAACTGATGATGGCTCCAACATTTTGATTACTGTTGGCCTACCGTGGATATCTTCAGGCTATTAAATCTTGTAGATATAAGAAAATTTGCTTCTTCAAATCATGCACCATGGAGCTTCATTACATGTCTGAATTATGACAGGACAGACAAAGGCCAACTGCTGCCTGGTGGAGAAAGGATCTTGTCACAGATTTCAGGCTCAAATTTTCAGGCACAGAGTGTGACCCCACTCTTCTTTGTGGACAGGGAAAGGAAAAAGTGGCATGAATATGGGATTGTTGCTAATTTGGAGAGAAAAGCAAGCATTAACCAGGAATAATTTAGGAGGCGATTTCCTCACTTTGGTACGTTACTCCAAAAGTGAACCAAAATCAACAGCAAAAACATTACTTATAGAGATGCCTTTCAAAGCCGGGTGAAGAAGATAATGAACTTAGATCTGAGATGCAGCCAACCCTCACCACTATGCTGACTCAAATGTCATGCTCATGAGTAATACCAACAACTAAGATTTGGCCTTGAAACAAGACCGAATTTGCACAGAGTGCTCTGATTAAGGACTGCAGACACACAACTTGGCCACACATCACACTTGACTGTGCTAGCACTGATTTCCCCCTTCCTTCCCTGTGTGTAGCTTCAGGGTTGCTGTCAGCACATAACGCTGCAGGGCTGCAGAACCAGAGGCTCCTGATGATGATGAAGGCAAAAAGCAAGTAGCCCAAAAGCTGACATAGGCCTGACCAGCAATGGCTGGTGGGTGCTGCAGCCCAGAAACAGACACCTTTAACCCCTCAGTCACCCAGACAGGATGTTTTTAGCCTGTATCTGGTCTAGACTTTGTATGCTATCTCCCATTCCTCATGGCAAGTGCTGTTAAGCCCTCACCACAGTTCTTCATTCTTCCTGCCTTTGTGACACTGAAATCGTGCAGCATCTCTCAAGCCTCCAGTTGGAGCAGTCTTACCGGATGTCAAATCAGTTTTCCAAATATAAGATCCAACTTAAAAGGATCAGAGAAAAATAATAAACCCCCATCTGTCTGACCAGGCACCAATCACTGTGTTATCTGAGCACCTCACAAATAAGGCATGTCATACAGAACATTTGTCACCATTAATCTCAGGGATGTTATTTGCATATCGGTCTTTATCTTAGGATTTTGCAAAATACCCAAAGGCATTTGAGTCAAGGCACAGGGAACAAGGTGAGCAGTAATTGCACTCAAAAAAGCAGTGTTCAAACCCCACAGTGCTTTCCACTAATGGAAAATAGCAAAGTTAACTAATGAGATAGTCCATACCTGTGAAAGGATTCTAAAAGAAAAAGGACTCTATCTTCTTCCCTTCCCACACTAACCTTTCAGTTAACTGCTGAAAGGCTCCAGCTGACCATCACAGGGAGTCAATCCTGTGCATGTAAGTGTGCCTAAAGCAAGAAAGCCCAACCTGCCATTAACACAATGTAAAGCTTGCAAGAGAGGTTAAGTGCATGTCTGCCTAACCCACCACAGTAGGACTCAAGGACACCAGACCATCTTCAGTCCTGTTACAACCCTGCACCTAGAGGAGCCTAGCTCCCTTTTTCCCTTCCTCCCTTGAACATGGAGATAACTGCGCTTGTTCTCCTCACTTGGGTACTGTGAAGGCTTTTCAGAAATCACTTTCAGAACCATTTCTGAGTTTTAATTGCTCAGACGTGGTTCTTGCAGGTAGCAGGACAACGATGATGCAAACGCCGCAGGTGGCAGGAAATGTTTCAAGTTTGGATTAAAAGCAGGCAGGATGCAGAGCACTGGGATGAGCCCTCCTGTCGGAGGCGTTGCAGAAATATTACCACTTCCAGGGAACGCGCTGTACCAGTGAAAAAAACTGCATCCCTTACTCAAACACTGACCCTTTTTTGCCTCTCTCTGACTATGTCACACCCCAAGGGGCCAGAAGGCTAAGTGTTTTTTCGAGCAATTATACATAATTAGATGGTGATGCAAAGTGCCATAAAATGAATGAGAGAGTACATTTGCAAAAGAGTGCTTTTATAATCCTTGTCCTGGTGCACATGGAGCATTTTATCCACACTCAATCTTCGTATTTCCTAAATTTACATTATACATCATAGTCATATTACAGGTAATAGAAATCTATTGAAGTGTGCATTAATTAGCTTGGCTTTACTTCTAAACAGAGGTCATATACTTAATTATTAACCAGTTGAAGGAGTCAGAGAAGTCCTTTCTTACCATGTTCTGTTCCATAATCTTCATACTGTAATATCTTCCAGGGAAGGTGCAAGGATAGCCTTAAAGGAAATAGATAAACATTGCTTCAGAAGAATAGATAAACATAATGCTTCAGAAGTTACCACATAGGTAACTCTTGCAGCTGCGAGGCAAAGAAATCTACATTAAACAAACCCTGAATCTGCAGAGCCATAAACTGCCCCATCTATTCAAATGGGGCAAGCTTCTGTGGTATTGATGATACTTTACATGGCAACACTGTTCAGCTCTGCAAAGCAAGGGCAAAGAAATATAAGTCTCATCATGAAAAGGAGCTATAATACTTATCCTGTAGGCTTGGCTACTCACTGAAGTAGGAAGGATAAGAAAGGACATTAATTCATATGGCCTGTCCTACCTCACATTAGCTGCACGGCCACATTTCCTTATTTGTGGTAAATGTAAGGTAATCTTTGCCTGCTTATAAATTTATAAAATCACACTCCATCATAACTGGTGGAGTCTTCTTCGTAATGATTCCCTAATGCCTGTTCCTTGGAGGAATCCTCTTACCCTACATGGTAAATTACCAGGGGTTGTGACTCCTTCCAGGGATTCTTCTATATCCCAAAAACATGCACATTTCAATACTTTAGGAGAAAACACCACACTGCAGGCGGAAAACTTATGTTTTGTGCAGAAAAGAAAAGAAATGAAAAAAGACAAATCAACAACTTATTCACAATTTATGACTTGCTAAGCATCTTGCTTCATAACCACAATCTGTTTACATGAATTGCTTTAGTGTAAGAGTCAGAAAGTTAATTGCTCACTTGCAGGAACCTTAAACAAAAGCTTGTTCAGTAGCTACAATTCACTGCAGCCTACCAGAAGTCTGGAAGTAAATAACTTTACACCAAAGTAATTCTACTGCCCTCTGATGATTCACAAGTAACAGAAGGGGTTCAAAGCAAAAGGAGATTGTCTTTTGAAAAGGTATGATACTGGCTGTAATTTATTCCAGCCAAAGCTCCCAAGCACTGCAATTTCTGTGCTCTTTCATATGGCTGAGTTGCCATCTCAAGGACAACCTAAAGGTTGGGTCAAGGTTTTCAAAAATCAGTGTCTGTGCTGATCTTCTTCCCCAGCCATATTCAGTAGTGACACACCTTGAATGCCACAGCCACGCTTTGAACAGCCTGTGTGTTTCTGTGTTCAGTTGGACTCTAGGAGCCTTTAAGATAACATCCAGAAGTGACTACATCATGTCCATGCTTCCCATAAACTGAAATGTCATCTCTATAAATTTCCGCTCCCTTTAGGCCCTCTAGGCAGCATCTCAGTCACTTTCCTTCAAACCAAGGGTCTGCAGAAGCAGTAACTCCCCAACAGCTTTTGCACTTCATCAGCTGCTGTTGCCAGGCTGAACAAGAACTTTGGGGAAGCTGCGGGGGGCACCCCATGAGGGCTATATTGACATATTAGGTAGCATGGAAATAGAGCTCAAGCCCAAGCAAGAGGTCTCAACACTCAGCTTCTGTCCCTCCCTGTTGCATGGTTTGGCACCTTTTCCTTTCTGCCCAAGAACAGCCTTTTTGTGGGGACCTCTGGGATTGCTGACTGCACAGGGTGGGTTTCCAGCCCCCATAGCAGCTCGCCCCTTGAAGCACTCACTTCTCACAAAGCCAAGGCAAAGAGGCTTCCCTGCGCACTTGCAAGAGCTGGTGGAAGGGCCTTGGATTACCAGGTTACAAAGATGTCACTCTTTGCCTTTGTAGCACGTGCGGGCTTTGAATGGATCTACACAACTGACTTGTCACCTTGAGCTGGTGAGCTTTTGTCCCTTTACAAATCCCAGTCACCTCTGCCTCGCATCAATGTGAAATGCAACAATTGTATTACACACCTCAAAAATAACAGTCTAGGCTTGTTCATGAATGCCTGTTGTGGACATTGAACTCAAAAAATAGGTAACTCTCACTTGCATTTGCCCTTTCTCCCTGGCTCCTTTGCTTTGAGAGACACATTCTCAATACCCTATTATCCTGCATGTTTGTACTACAGTGAGTAGGCATAACTGATTTACCTTTTCTCTGGCATTCATTGCTTTCTATACTTTTATCCTGCCCCTTCTTATTCATCTTTTCTTCTGAACTGAACAAAGGAGTTTGCTAGAAAAAGGAGAACAAGATTATCACTGAAAACCACTGTGAATCTTTCTTCACTACACTGCATGGCCTCTGCCTAAAACCTTTCCTCAGCTTTCTAACTCCCATTTAAAGAAACAGATGCTTCCTAAACAGGGCTTTGCCCTTTTTCTTGTCCAACATGGGATTTACCAGAGCACAGAGCCAGACAATTTTCCAGCACCTTCACCTTCACAGTGACATCACCCTGCACTAGTCGTGCCCCTGGTGTAACAGCCTTGGGCCAAATGAAGCAACAGACAGAACCATATGATTATTCATAAAATGCTTTCATCTTTTGAGTGAACTTTAGCACATGAAAATCAGGAAAAACGCCTGTACCAAGTCACCAGCAAAGTCTGCCAAACCAGAAGTGTGTCCCACCCAAAATCATAAGGCAGCTATGAGGCCACAGCTTTAGGAAGCCACATGTTAGCAAGGGACTCTCACTATGCATGTGATGCTTCCTTGTTATAAAAAAAGATACTTTCATTTGGCTTCTCTAAAGTATCAAAATTACCAAACAGGAAGGAAAGAGGGTTAAGAGATAGAGAGGGTTATAATCACAGAATTAGTACCAGCACAGAAGTCTCCAAGAGCAAATGAATTTAGGAAGAAATAACTCAATAAACACACGAATCTCTGCTAACCCAAGAATGTGATTCATGATATTGTTGGGTTATCAATGTCAATAACTACTGTTTGTTTGTTCTCAAATTTTATTTAGTTCTTCTAACTCAGATAAATAAATCTTGTTTTAATCCTAATGCATCACTCATAGTTCTGTGAACAAAGCAGGTTAGCAGAAGCAGTTGCCTCAGATGGGCAGCATCAGGCACCTCCCTTTATCTCTCACCTCTTTTGTAGCAGTAACTGCTTGGTATGGCACTGATAAGAGAAGCACTATTCAAGGGGTCAAATGGTCCCAGTGAAACTAAAAATTAGTGCTGAAAAGAGCCCAAATTGAAGAGGAGATGTCAAAAAGTCTCCCTCAGACTGTAGGAAGGGATAGGAAAGAAGCAGAGGAAATGAGAGCTAGGAGGATGACCTGCTTTTTCTGTGCTTTTGCACTGAATGATTCCAATAAACTTAAAGCTTTCTTTTTTCCATAGTAAATAGAAAGTTCCCTCAATGAAGCCCATCCCCTACAGCCACAGGATTCATTCCTTTAAAAAAATAAATAAATAAAACCAAAAATCCAAACTCAGACTCAAACCCAAAACACTCCTCTTTTTGCCACTCTATAAAGCTGAAGGAAATTAAAGTTACAGGGATTAAGCCTGCTGTGCCATCTAAGCATTCATTCACTTCCTGATTGAACCTCAGTTGTACTACAAGGAGTGGCTCAGCATGAAATTGGGAACCAGGCTGAAAAGGCAGCAGTGGTTTCCCAGTTTATTACCTGTGGGCAGCATGGGGCTGGGAAGGCTACCAGCACTGCTCATGGTGACCACAGATGAAAATGTCAAAACCTGAGCTTGCTGGAGAAGATTGTATTGCCCACACTTTGATTGCTTTGATTGTTTGCTGAGCAGCTGAGGTCTAGCCCCTTCTAGATCCTAACAACCTCATTGGATTCACACACATGAAGACTTTGTAAGCGTTGCACCCCATTTGCTCATGCAAACAATTTCTAATGTCAAGGTTGTTTCCTGCTGGAAGGCGGACGCAGGGAGGTTGTGCAGGTTCCTGACACTGTGACAGGATCTCAGCCTTCCAGGGGTATTTTGTAACCTTGAAACTACATCTGCATGGTAATGCACTTTGAAGCTTCTGAAATCCATTTATATATGGAAAAGCTCTTGAGGGCCTTCCTTATTTTCATGCAATCCATGGTATTGTACACACTAAGAGAACATGCAGAAATTTTTGAGTCAGAAGTGGGAGACGCTTTAGGCTCTGCACTCTAGAGAACCACAGCTGGGGACAGCATAGATTTGCCATGTTTTTGTGGCAGTTCATTTCATACTTGCTGTATCTCGATCACAAGAAGGTAACATGCACAAACATTTCTAGAAAGCCCCTTGTTCTCGGTGATTTGGAGATCACAGACTGTTTTAAGGTTCTTCTCCACATCAGGCTGCACCTGCATCGCTTACAGCTCTGTAAGACTGCAACTATTTAGGCGGAAGTATTCATTGTTCATCTTCTGTTGTTTGTTTTCTTTATTTTGGAGAAAAAGAATTAGTCTTTATCTAATAATGAAGTTAGGAGAAAACCTTTTCTTTTTTTTTGGCACTTCCTTCCAACCTCTTTGGAAAGCATCAGCATACTCATATTTCAAAGAAACTCTGGTCCTTACATCAGGTAAGTACCTTTTCCTCTCCCAAGTGAATAAACCTCCCAAATTTCACTTTACTGGAGTTCATTGGAAGAGAAGAAGGGAATGCCTCAGTTCATATGTGCAGGGAAAAATTAAGTAAATGCCCAGGTTTCAGCACTTCATTTCTCAAATGCCTCCCCTGCTGCACATGATCCAGCTCAGAAATGAGGTGGGTTTCTTGCAGTTAGATTTCTGAGAACGCAATGTGGTCCAAATGTCAGGATCATAGCCACATCTTAGATGAGTTGTTGTTTGGGAAAAACACGCTTGTAAAACAAAGGAGAGATGAAACTACAAGACCAGAGAGAATTCAGTGGGAAAGAGACCTAGGGAGTTCCTTAGTCTAACCTCAGGGTCTGTCAATAAGTCAGAACAAGCTTAGTGGGGCTTTATCCAGTTAATCTCTGTAAAAATCTCCAAGGACAGCACCAGCTCAGTCTCTCCCAGCAACCAGCTCCATGACCTGACTGTTCTCACTGCAAAATAGTTTTTCCTTCTATCCAGGCTGATTTCTGCCTGGTTTCTAACTCACTTGCTCCACTCAGCAATGGTCCCCGTTTTTCTTGTTCAGCCTTTTACTGCTAAAGTAGCACAGAAGCATCTCTTGTTTTCCTTGGCATCATTCAGAAGTATCAACTCCAGCTGAGCTTTGGCTTTCCTAACACCATGCCTACCTGACCAGGCAAGGTCCATAAATCCCACCTTTGAACCCCTTCCTGTTGCCCACCCTCTGCATACTGCCTTTTTTCATTGCCCAGCCATCCCCAGGCTGTGCCTGACCCTGGTTCCCCTCACCCAGCCTGACAGGAAGAGACAGAGCATCAGAGATGGGAGACAGGGTCAGGGAGAAGGAGTGTATGAGACAAGAAGTCAGAAACAGCAAAACACAAACTTCCTCTAAACACAAAGTAGTGCTGCATATTTTATCTGAAGGGTACCTGACTTCATACCCTGGGGCCGGATTTGCTGAAACGCTGAGTATTCCAGCTGCAACTGAGCTCAATAGGACCTGAACTCAGCTGGAAAGAGATGAAGCTGAGCACGCTGGGAAAATCTGTCTGTAGGTGCCTCAGACTGGGAAACCAAAATTTTGTCTGTGCATCTGTAAAACACTGCTAATAATATCCCCCATCCTCACAAGGGGCTTGTATAAATAAATGCATTCATTGCAAAGCGCTCAGATACCACAGGAATGAGCTCAATAGAAAAGTCCAGGAGGCAACTGAAAATTCTGCCTTTAGAGCAAGATTTGAATGGCGTGCAGTAAGTAAAGCTTGGGGCCTCTCATCTTATAATGTGGAGTAAACAGGAGACTGAATAACTGCTGATTAAGTGAGCAACATCCATCCTGTGTGATGAATGAGGTATGGTCCTTTGGCAAAAACTCTATACGTGACTGTGTCATTAACAACTGTCATAATGCACAGACACAGTGGAGGGCACAGATTTATCTCCTGTATTATTTTAATTCTGACATTTCCTGGGTTTTTTTTGTAAAGTGACTCTGCAATCACAAAACTGTTACTTTAGCATCATTTCTGTGCACACTTATATGTATACTTATTTAAAACAGTCGTGGGATTAATACAGCTGTAAAACAGGCCTAGCCTTATTCCCACAATATTGATAAAGCAAGAAATACTGTCACAGTTTACATTTTCTAGTTGTTGTGCTAGTTCTTCTTAGTCCATATGGATCCTGCTAGCCTTATCAGTGACTGGGAATTAATTTTGTGTGTGGTTTTGCAGTTCCCATATTTAATACATTGCAACAATAATTTTATTACAACTGCATGTGTTAAATGTGTATCTAGCATAAAACAGGCAATCCCATTAGTTAAGGAAGCTGTATTCATGCCTCCATACACAGAAAAATGCTGGATGATGTGTTTGTCATAAACACTTGTAACAAGAAAGGAAAATTGGGTTGTGGGTTGCTAGAAGGAGTTTAAATCAATTGTTTTATTGCTGCTGAAAATTTCTAAAGCAAGATGCTTTCTAAAGCAAGGTGGTTTAAAGTAATTTATCCTTTTTCTCCTCTAAGCCAGAAGATTTCATTTATTTATTATTTATTCTTTTCTAGTTTGGCCAGGCAGCTGCATTCAAAATGTGTCCTACTACAGAAACAGAGGAAGTTATGGGTTGCTCGCAGTCTGGCTACGGTTAATATTAAATTTTGTTTAAAACATCATTGTACTATCCTTATCCAACTTCACTGCACTAAAAGGCAACCCACTGCTGGGGATTTACCCATCAGTTCTTGGGACAGCTTCCCTAAGCATGTTAGCCAGCTATCAGCAAGACTTTCTCTCTCCTTCCTATTCATAGCTGCCAAAATTAAGCTTTGCTTGCTTTGTCTACCACTTGGGAGCAAGGCGAACAGGCTGCCAGGAACAGCAGGAGAGCATAGCGCTGCACCTGAGAACTAGGCATAAGGGTCCATCAAAACCCTTCCAGAAAGAATGCAAAAACCCAGCTTCGGCTGCCATGTGTTAATCACAACCTCACTCAAACAAATGGGTTTCTACAAGGGAAAGAAAATGCATGTTTACATGAAGGTAAAACGTATGAAGACACACATAAGTGTCACCTGCAAGAAGAGCTTTAAAGTTCATATCCGGTCATGTCTAGCATGAAGAAGAGCAGATGGTGTTTCAGTACCAGAAACAGCATCAATATTTTGGGATTAACCTGGCTTTTCTGTAGCCAACAAAGTGCAGGGATTATCAGCTTTCAAGATTTTGCTTTCCTTCCTGTGCTTTAATGTCACACAATTTCACAGCAGCTGAATGTGACAGACGACGGTGCCATCCCTCCTTCGGATTTCATACTGGAATGTTATTGGAAAAATCAAGAAAGGGCTGAAGATGGCTTAAGCTCTCAACACTGTTGTGGTTTAACCCCAGCCAGCAATCATACAGCTGCTCACTGGTTGGAGTGGAGAATCAGAAAATGGGTTTGAATGGAGAATGGGAAAATGTGGGAGGAAATGAAAACCGTTTAATAACTGAAATAAAGAAAAATATAATAAAAATAACTAATAATAATGAAAATTGAGATAACAAAAGAGAGAGAAGAATAAAGCTGTACAATTGCTCATCACTCACTGATCCATGCCCATCTTGTCCCCAAACAGTGATCAGAGACTCCCAGCCAACAACCCCCAGGTTATCTGACATTCTGAGGTATGGAATATCCCTTCAGGTCAGCTGTTCCGGCTGCACTGCATCCCAACTTCTCGTGTCCCTCCTCACTGGCAAAGCATGGAAAACTGAGAAGTCCTTGATCAGGGCAAGCACTGCTTAGTCACAACTGAAACATCAGTGTGTTATCAACATTATTCTCATACTAAATCCAAAACACAGCACTGTACCAGCTACTAGGAAGAAAATTAACTCTAACCCAGCTGCAACTAGGACAAACATCATCCTGTTACGGGACCAGGAACTTGTTCAGGCACGAGGGGGAAAGAAACATTACCATTATGGGGGAACAAGCATGCAAATATTTTGCTGAACTTTTGTTCCTTGGGAGGCTTCAAGGATCTTGCCATACATTTACTGTCAGATTTAATTCTGCTGCTGAAGTGACGCCTACTCCCTCATTGTCCACTCTGTCATCCAAAAGCTGCTGCCCCTGTAGCTGAGGTGGCTGAGTGGCTTTTGAGTGACCTCTTGCCCATCACATTTGGCAGGACAGTATGATGCCATGAATCAAGATGAACTTTAATAATCCTGGCTGTTAACTGCATGGGTTTAAGAGAGGCCCCACAGTCCGTACCGTGCAAGACAGAAGCTAGTAATGAAAACTGTGTTGCCTGTCATCTGCTGCTGAATGTACATCAAAGTCTTCAGTGGTACATGATGAAAACATTAAAAAAAGATGAAGAACCTACCCGGAATAATAAGATTCATGTGGTAACTCAAGACTCATATAACCTAACCTACAAGATCCTATCACTCCCAAAGAATTATGTCACTTTTCCCGGTGACACAGATCACATAAGAAATCATTGCTTTTGTGAACAGGGAAATGTCATTTAAATCTTCAGTGTTTAGCCTGTCGAGGGGAGCTTCCTAGGGACTGCTTGAAGCTGAAAGGAGAAAAGGGCTGAATGACTTTCTTTAAAACTACACATAATCTTGGAGAGTGTAAATATTAATTTCCAGTTTAAAAAACAATATATTAAACAGGCAGTGAAAGAACCCCAGATATCTTCCTTCCTCCCTCCCTTGTCTGAGGTCCCGATTACATGCAGAAAAGAGGGAGAAATGTTTAAGCTAATAGGAGACAATTACAGCAGCCAAGCTTTTCACACCCACCTTTCATTCCTCCCTAAGGTGTATCTGCCACCCAGACACTAGCAGGCAAGTTATGCCATCCATTGTTCCGGTAATGATACAGGTGGGTGGAACAGGGCTGCTCACACCATCCCATCACAGCAAAAAATTCCCTGCCACTACTGAGCGCTTGAAATACTCCGTCTGACAACTCTGTCTTGTCCCATCCGTCCTGCCTCAGTCTCTCAGTGCTACAGCACCGATAAAGCCACTTCCACTGCTTGGGCTCCCCTCCCAGCCTCCCAGCTGGAGGGGGGCAGGCTCTGCCAGCACAGCAGCACTGCAGTCTGGACAGTGGAAACGGGTCATGTGGATTTGTTTCTAATGGCAAACTTCCCCCACTGCCAGGCCCAAACCCATCTCATTCTGTCCATGCTGGACAGAAGCTTTCAGGCATGCGAGACTGTTCTCTTCCAGACAAATCCCAGAGGTGTGAAAATGCTCCAAGCTCAGCGGTCTTTTGTATGATCAGGGATCCCCTGGGCTTAGCTGCACGGGAGGGATGAGAATCTCCCCACTGATCCCTGCACATGCTCCTGACACCGCACAGAGTTTGCTTTAATTCATAGTCATTTACTAACGCACCAATACAACAAGGGAGCCCTGACAACCCTTTTGCTAGTCACATCCCACTGTCTGAGCTGCAGCAAGGAGAACCTGTCTGAGATACAAGGACAGCTTGGGAGGTCTGTGGACCCCAATACACAGCATATCCTGCAGCATGAGGGTATCTGGCCATTTGGGGAAGCCTTGTATTGACCAGGCTGTGTTATCACTGTGAGCAGCTCATCTCCCAGCACTGGGCAGGATCAGCCCTGTGTGCCTCAGCAGAGGCTATTGAGATGTATCCCACAGGAAACCTGTTTGTGCGGTAAGGAAAGGCAGTAAAAATCAGTAGAATAATGAGTAGGCAGTTTCAGCTTTGCTTTCTCAAGCTGTGCATTCTGCCCCTCCATGAACTACAGGCAATGGAAAGGAAATGGTGACTGCTGGATAGTGGGGTTTTATAAAAGTAGTCTAAGTACTTCAATTGACATCTTCTTCTACAACCCAGCACCCTTTTCCCCTTGCATTGTAGGGGGTCCTAACAAGCAGTCCTCTTACCAGATACATTAATCCTAAAATAAGGAACATGTGGAGACATAAAATTACATAGACTTATTGGGAAATGGCACTTCTAGAAAATACATATCTTTGTTGTCGCTGGTCTGTAATAGGAACCCCTATTGTTGTCTAAAGACGGCAAAGCCTAAAAGGAAGCTTTATTTCTTCAGTAGCAAGAGGCAAAGCTGTGTGGTTTTCGAGCTGCTGCAAATTTTGTGTGCCCTGTGCAGAGGCTCTTTTCAAGGCACTTCCCCTACACCAAATGCTACCACGGGGCAACCGCACAATGGAAGTTTCCAGTCCTCCGCGCCTTGCAGGACCTTCCTGGCTGCCCAGCACAAGGCTCAAGCAAAGCAAGGCTCGTCAGCAAAGACACAAGCCAATAACAGATGAGAAAATACTGTTGTCTGGTTTTCACTGACCTCTAGGGTTTCGGTGCCACGCAGAACATGCTCCCCAAAGGAATAATTTCAGCCTTTATGGCTCATTCAATTTCATTTTGCACACTGCATTTTATCCAGCTCAGGCTATGTCAGTATAATGCAAGAGACCGTCATTCATGATACTGGGTTACTATTCTCCACACATGTAACGCTGGCCAGTGTTCAAGCCCACAGACATAACAGAGGCTTTTGTGCAGATATTTTTGGCTGAGATTGGGAACTGCTGTGATAAAGAGGGATGGAAGTCATCTGCAGAAAACACACACACACGAGCGCAGTTTTACCGGTCAACAAATCCAGGATCAATGCTACACTCGAGCTCTGGATATTATCAGAGTTATGCAGGAGCCAGAATTTCTGTCTCAGAGACAGCCCAGGATTTTGAATCTTTCCATATTAGATCAGGACAGGCTGTTTATTTTCAGAGTTTGCCCTGCAAATGTTTTCAATTAAAATGTTTCTCTCTGTTTTGACATTTGCCATTTATGATTTTTCATTTAAAAGAAAAATCTGCAGTGAAAGCCACTCCAAAATGCAGCCAAGGGGTTCCAGTCTGATCAGCTTCAGGCTTTTCAAAACACTGTGCTACAGCAAGTGAGGCGGTCGCTTCATTACTTTCTATATTGCTCAAAATGAAGTACCACTATAATCAATATTTCCTGCAAAATTTTCCAGTTATAACAAGCTGATACTATCTAACACAAAGCTGCTTCCATCAAACGCTTTTACCATATCTACAAAGGGAGAAGTCAGACACCTGATATCCCCCTGTGCAATCATTCTTGCTTCAGCCGTCCTCAACCTCACTTCTTATTAAAGCCACAAGAGGAACCAAGCTAGAAAAGTGGTAGGGGAGGGGAAAGAGCCCTAGTGGGAGAAGCAACAGCCAATGCAATAGAAGGAAATGCCTTCAGGGACACCACTAAGGCTAGCAAGCACTCCATTGCATGCATAGTCCCATTTGCCCAGCAAGCTGGGGCAGCAAGCGATGGCTTACATGGGAGGGATGAGCTGAGCCGAGTCTGTCACCTCACTCACGCAGGCTCTTTGAGAGGCTCTGGAGCCCGTCTGGCTGAGCCCTGAACTTGCTTCAGATGAAATATTTAGTAGGAGAGAGCCAAGAGGATCATCTCTGCATCAGGCACAGGCTCTGGCATTTTTCTGATGCCTGCCCTCGCTGTGCGCTGACAGAAGTGGAAGCGGAGGCACCGCTCTGATAACACATGCTGCAGGACTCATCCAGCCAGGCTCCACGAGACATGGGAGACCCTTCCCTGGAAAGAGGCACCAGCTCAGCTTTCCGTGTAACAAAGGCTCACCTCCTTCCTTCATAGTAGTTCTGCGTAGGATCAGTCCCTGCTTCTCTCTATCCAGCATCACCAGCAGTGATGCTGAAAGGTGAGATGTCTAGAAGATGCTGCTTAGAATTAAGATTCAGGCTTATGTCATCACCAGAAGCATTGGAAAACTAGTCACTACCACATGCCCTACAAAAAAGGCAACATGCTGAAGAGATCAGCCTACATATTTAGAACTGGAAAATTACCGTATGGAAAGAGATAAAAAGATTAATTTTAGCAGTAATGATAAACAGAACTTTTTATGCACTAGTAGAGCAAAAGACTTAGTCCACACACTCCCGGAGGATTTAAGCACAGCTTTCCTCCTGCTACTGTCTCCTGGACACTTCAAAGCCTCTCTTCTGCCCCAGGCTCTACTCCTGGCTAGGCTGCCCTGAGGGGCTGGTGAGGAATGGGGGTGCAGAACAAAGCCCAGCAGCTCTTCCCCTGACCATGGTGCAACATCCACCTGGCCTCTCTGCCCAGCCATGCACACCTGGATGGAGGCTTCACACAATGGCTGAATGGCAGTGAGTTGGTGGATGCTTCCAAGTTTCTTACTTCTTTCCCCTCCCATATTACACTCCTGCATGAGGATTATATAGGTGGCACCATAGTTCATATATACAGCCACAGATATTTTTACATCAGCTGCAGTGATGTGGGTGCCAAGTCAGTGGTGCCTTTTGCTGAACCAGTGCTTCTGTCTTCAACAGCATGGCAATGACAGTTTGAATCAGACACGTACTGTGTTATTGCTGTTTATATCTTACGCCCCTATGAGTTCATTCTGCTCTATAGCAGTCTTTGAGAAACTCAGGCCAGACTTCCAATTTTTACAACTAAAGATACCACAGTCAGGGTTCCAGCATTGGCACTGCACTTTCACATGGGCACTCTGACCTTAACTCCCAGTTCATGCCACAAGTACCTCATCCTTTCAAGTTAGGTCCTCTCCAGTGTTTTATTGAGGAAATGTTTAGCGCTTCTTGGTAGGACAAAACCAGTCAGGTATCAGTATAATGGAGAATCCAGGGCAATATTGTCCTTGGCTTTACTTGTAAGTGGAATACCTCATAGCAGCCTTCCAGTATCTGAACGGGGGTTATAGGGATGCTGGGGATGGGCTATTCTTTAGGGACTGTAGTGATAGGACAAGGGGTAATAGGCTGAAACTTAAACAGGGGAAGTTCAGGTTAGATATAAGGAAGAAGTTCTTTACTGTTAGGGTGGTGAGGCACTGGAATGGGTTGCCCAGGGAAGTTGTGAATGCTGCATCCCTGGAGGTATTCAGGGACAGGCTGGACAGAGCCTTGGGTGCCATGGTTTAGTGTGAGGTGCCCCAGCCCATGGCACAGGGGTTGGAACTGGATGATCTTAAGGTCCTTTCCAACCTGAACTACTCTACGACTCTATGATTTCTGTTTTCTTTTAAAACAAAACATGAAGAATATTTGCTCCCTGTCTGAGGTTTGTTTTGCAGTGTTTCAGCACAGACTGAGGCTTGTACGGCACATTATTAATACAAGTTATTAATAGGAGTTAATAATGGAAGCACAGACACTTTAGGGAATGAGATCATTACAATTAAGAATAAGAGGAGCCTACACAAGAAAATGAAACCCTACATTGCTTAAACAGCTTTAATAATAACCAGTGGGTTTCTACTCATTAAGATTACTTTCAGTATCTGCATCAGAGATATGGTCAAAGAAAATGTACTCAGAGATAAGCAGAAGAATAAACCAGGGCAATGAATGGAGAATGAGATCACTCCTCTTTCTAAATATGCAAATAGATAAACATCAGAACAATAGATTTCCTTCTGTTCCCTTCACAAAAGTGCAGCTTGCTTATCTGAGATCAGTGTGAGGCTGGTAAGAACACAAGGCTTAATACAAAATCTCCCAGAGGCAGACAAACAGTTTGGCCAGGCTGGCTTTACTGCAGTAGAACTTTATATATATATATACACACATATGTATATGTGTATTTGTATATGTAGAAACAACCACACTTAATTTTCCCCTTGCCTACTGTTCCCTATATACAGAAATATAATTACATAGCTAGAAGAGTGAGAAAAGGATAATAATTAGCCCTTTAACATAATGGGATGTACACAGCCACACAAAAATGTTATCTGTGCGACATGCATCACATGTAACACAGGGAAGTACAGACCTTAACAGACCTTCACAGTCTTCAAGCCTTCATGTGTCATCTTACCAGTGGTGATCATAAGCAAGTCCATATTTTTGGGTGTCCAGTTTCTCACATGCCTTTGAAATCCCAAGTCTTGGCTGTTCCTTCCCATTGTATCCTCAAAGGCAGAGCGCTCAGGCAGAAGGAGGGCCTGCTCTCCATGGCATGCGCCTGGGTTTAGCATCATTTCACTGCCTCTGAGGGTGAGGGGAAAATGCACACTGGGTATGGCCAGGCTACTCAGACATCCTGTCTTCTATTTACAGCTGGATAAAGACTCTCCCACATGAGTAATCACCTACAGGACCCACGCAGTGAAGACAAGGTGACACGAGATCGGCTATGAGATGGACAAAGTTTCCAGGACCCACTGGTGTCAAGGTCTGGACTACGGCATCTCCACTGCCATTTGCTCCTGTGCTAGCTAGCCTGATGTTTCTTCAAGTGCCCATGTCCATGCTGGGGTCATCCCTTCAGTTAAACATATAAAAGTCACACAGTTATGATCCCAAGTTTCCCATTTGGTTTAATGAGATGGGTCAAATGGTGCCTTCATTATAGCCCTTCCATGCAAAATTTTCTTGGGAAATCTTTCATAGTGCGTATCCAATTCATTCAGAGCCTGCAAAAGCATAACAGCCAGCCACACAGCAAACATGTGGCTCCCTTTGAAAACTATGCTCAAATCCATGCTGCCATTCAGATGCTGAAGGCAGGCCTATTATCCACCTTTACTGCCTCCTTCATTACATTAGCTACCCTAACAGGAACACGGAATTGGAGGAAGTTACAATACAAAACACCCTGTCAAGCTTTTTAAAACAGCAAAAAATAAGTTATCAGGGCTTTCATATTTCCATTATGTTTTACTGCCTTTAACTAAACCTGTTTCTGAGAGAGATGTACTTTATAATCCAATTTCTTTAACATTGCGCTCAAACCCACAGATTGTGCTAGTGTCAGGCACCGGAATGGGAACTGATGACTCTGTGTCTGTCTGACAAAAGCTAATTCACAGGAGTCATCTGTGTGAAAAATAGGCTGCAACAGTATTCATAAGACATACTGTCTATGAACAAACTCATGGCAAACGTAGACTGAGTAAGTTTTCACCACCGCTGTTTCCTTAGAAAGAGGTGTCGTTCCTTGAGAGGTGTGCATGGTAAGTGGTGCCGAGAGCTGCACAGCAAACGTGCCAACAGCTCTACAAAAAATAATCCCCCAGATAAAAGAGGAGCTGTCATTCAGAAACCCGCAGTCAGTATGGATGAAAAGACTGTTTCAACAAGGGACCCAGTGTCAGCAGAAAACAATGACAAAAAATGAGTAAAGATAAAAATATAAACGTGGAAAACGTGTATTACAGCATCCTGTGCTACCAGAGCAATGATACACATAGTCACAGTGGGGGGGAACGGCCAGAACGACCAAGAGGGGAGAATTGTGTTCAGCTTTAAAATGTCAGTAGTGAAAGAGGCATAAAAACCGGAGCCTGAAGGGACCTACACAAATGAGTGCCTCTGATATTTCATCCATACTCTTTTTTTTTTCCCCCTTTTTTTTGCAGACATCTCTATCCTTTGCGCTAATTAAAAGCTTCATTTACATGTACTTTGTCTCCCTCTTTCTCTTTGCTACTTCACTCCGTTCTGTTCTTTTTCTCTCTGACATCTTTCATCTTTCCAGATACCTTTTAAATTAATTTTTCCTTAATGTGGGTTTTTTCCATCCAGCGCAGGAGTGGTTGCCATTTGTTCCTTTTTCTTTTCTTACCTTAACTTCCCCTTTTTTTAATTCCCTGTGTTTTTCAGCACTTCTCCTCCTTCCTTCTAGAGAGCTCTTTTCTTGCTTTCATGCTTCTCATTTTATGGCTCTTTTGTGTTTGCTCCCTCTCTGCCCTATTCCATCTTCTCTCTTACCCTATCTTCTATCTCCAAAACTATCACATAGTCCCTTTCCATAGACACCAATCCATGGTTTCCCACTTCTCATCAGACACAAGTCACCCCTCTTGGTAACCTTTTCTTGTCTAAACCTCTCCTACATGCATTACTGCCTTGTCCCAGATTCTACTTGCATTTGCAAACTCCCCTTCTACCAAATATATTCATGCACATACATGGTCTGTACATATTCAGACTCTTATCCTTTTCCCCTCAGTTTACAAATAGAAATAGGGATGAATTATCCTGTCCTCTGCTATTGCAATTCCAGACCCAGGTTGGATCTTCAGAGATTTCTATTCTGACCATCTGAGCCTCTGCTGCCTGGGCTCCAAATCTGTTAGCCGAGACATGAGGCACACAGGCCTCTCTGTCCGACTCCTTTCCAGAGATACACACTGACCAGATGCTACAGGAACATGCAGACAGATGCATCTCACCTATGTTTGTAAGTCATACCATCGAAGCCCCTTGAAGACCTCATAATACTGGATGAATATTTCTTTGCCCAACAACTCCACAAAAAAGGGATATCAGAAGTGGTAAAGTAATGAGAAGATGAATCAATGCGCCTTTGGCCATGCCAAGAGCCTGTAAAAGAGCCAGGAATTCAGCTTATCTCTGCTACTTTGCCCAGCTGTCCTTCCTCAGCCTCCAGTCCTAGGCCATGCAAACCTCCCTCAGTTCTCTCCATTCAGTCCTGATCTCTGGACGCACATAAGCAGTCTCTTGCTTTTTCTGGGAAGATAAGTTATGTAGCCCTACATTTCTCAAACACAAACTTGTTTGCTCATTCCTACAAACTCTTCCCTACCTCTTGTCCTTCTCTCTATTTATGATTCTCCATATTTCTGAGTACTTTCCGAAAGTCACTCCCAATTTCTAAACCCTTTTTCTCATCATGAGCTTTCTTACATGACTGCTAACATCTGGTAAGAGATGTTAGCAGTCTAGGAAAGGGAGCTCAGTGTTGAGCCAAAAAGAAAAGCACACTTTTTCTGGCCCAGTCAGCATTGGCACATCAGTAAAGCTGGACCGCTTGCCGGCAACACCCACCAAAAAAAAGGAAAGGTGACCCAAGCTGAATTCAAAGGAAGAAAGGGGATAAGCTCCTGAATGGTTTTTTTTCCCTACTGACCTGAGTAGAGCCAAAGGCAGCAGTGTCACAGGTTTAGGAGAAGCACCACCATGTCATCATTAGCAAATGCTACACAAGCAGAGATCATGTGCTGAGGTCAGGTCAGCACTCCCTGGCATCAGCGTGATTTCAGAGACCACGTATGTGTGTTCGTTTAGCATGGCTTTCCAGGCCATTCAAATGTGTATTCTCATGTAACAGAACACAATGTAGTCTGCTTTCAGCCAGCTGATCCTTAATCCAGAAGCAGCCTGCTGAACAGCCAGTGTGAAATATTTTTGCATCTTTTCATGACACACCACTGCTCAGTCACTTCACCCAGACACTGGCATGCGCTCAGCCAGGGAAAATGCATCCGAATGCCACAGAACTGGAAATCCAAGGGAGTAAGTAAGAAAATCTATCACAGTTTCTAGCACACCTTTACTGCCCCTGCAATGCATTTCATTTGATGCAAGCAGGTCATTATGGGTGTTTTTAAGTCAATTTACAGCACAGAAATACAGCATTGGCACGATGACAGAGCATGGGCTCGCCATGTGAGTCGGCGCTCTCTGGCAGCACCACACTGTCATGCTGTGGTCTCACAGAGGGCATGCTTCTCAGGCAGTGGCTGCTCCCCATCAGCTGGCTGCAGAGACACTTACATACAATCAGAAAGGCCTACACCTACTTCAAATGCAAAACTAATCCTACTGCCACCTTTGTAATGCTGCTAGTTCCAAACTTCAAGTAGACATTCAGATAATGCAGGCTTTTTAACTGGCTTAATAATATGAACATTTCTTTTCCTTGCTGCTTTTCTCCCTTGGTGCTTTGATCTGTAGAGGACTAGTTTTTTTCTATTTCAAATAGCAGCAGCTAAGTGATCATTGTTGTTTCTGCGTAATAGAGACCACGGTCTAACTGACTTAGCATGCTTTTTCATTTGTCTCTCTTCCATTCTATTTTCTTTCCCTTTTCAGTGAAATGCTCGCTTAATTCGTGGGCACAAGGCTCATTCCAGCTGCTCACTTGCTCTATAGAAATATTCTTCATCTGCAGCAATAGATCTGGAAAGATGAGGGGAAGCAAAAGGAGAACCTTGATGCAATACATATATATTCATAAAAAAAATAGGACATTAGCAAGACAGCCAGGGTTTGTTTGTTCTTCCTTCTTAGCATTCTTTCCCCAGTAGTTCAACAATGAATTTTAGCTGACTGCTCCTTTTGAGATGAGGCCCCCAAAGCCTTATCTCCAGCCAGTGTCCTATTACTTTCCTAGCTTTTTTGCCTCCACTTATCAAAGCTACTTTTAAGTGTTTTTGAAGGAATCAGCAAGCCCTGAAGTCAGCCCTCTCACACACACTGCCTTCATGTTCATTCGCACCTAAAATCCATCCTTAAGGAGAAGAAGAAACATTTGTTAGCTCAGGAAAAACATATGTATGTATAAAGGCAGTCTGAGCGCTAAACAGAACCTGGCCGCAGGGGAATTGAAAGTTTGGAGGCATGCTGCTCCCCGCACAAAAGCTAACTCATACTTTTCTTGTTTCTTCTTTCCACTTATGATTATTATTTGTTATTATTCTCTACACTGTGGCAGCATCTAAAACCCAAATCAGGATAGGGGTGACTGCTGTGCGAGACTCTTGCAGTCAAAAAACTAGAGCCACTAGAAAACATCCCAAGGGAACAGGCTGATTCCTTAAACTTAAAGGGTTCTGACAAAGTGCTTCGATTTTGGGGAAAAAAGAAAAAAAATCTTTCTTTTTAGCACAGTAGAAGTAGAGGGTTTCAGGTTTCCCCAAAAGAATTCTTTTGATGCTCAGCTTCAAAATAAGTTCCTATTTCAATACATATTACATATTACCATATATTATAAAATTGTATAACACAAGATAAAATAATAAGATACAAATCCCTGCACAAGTGCTTTGGTTTTAAGCAGAGAATTGTGCCATGCCTAACTTAACATTGAACTTGGTACAAGAGCCCCTTTTCCTTGGGAGTTCATGAATTTTCAGCATTTT